>ARYC01017496.1:0-27994 GCA_000711775.1 Oxytricha trifallax | reverse complement strand
TAGCTTAACTCTTTAGAAAAATCGGGTACTGGCATCTTCTTGATGAAGGAATACAGCAAGTTTTACAGAGATCGATAGTCGCAGACAAAGTGTGAATTTAGCAATAGACTTTATTCAAATATTTAGCCGCCAGAGTCAATGAACGAAGATGTTGGAACTGGCAGCAAGAGAAGAAACCTTAGAGGAGGGAAGCAAGTAGTAGAAGAAAAGAAAGAGAACCAGCTACCTCTAAAGAATTTTAAATGTGACTTAAATATTCATTGACTTAACTACAAAACTTATTTATATACATTAACTCTCCCTTCTTTAGCACACTTTTAAGCCAACAAATTATCTACTCTCTTCGCTGAGCTTTTAATAAAGTCTACTGTATCGATAGGTAGGTCATGCATCAAGTGGTAGAGCAGCAGTTTCTTGTAATGACCTTTTAATATACCCCAGTAGAACTCAATTCCATTAAAACTATGGACTGTAAGGTACGTTGAACACTGGCGTTATTCTAAGTTGTTCATAACTCTTCCTTGTTTCTTTGGTATTATGAACAGAAAGATTATCAACGAATAGTATAATCTCTTATTCAGGGTACTTCTCTCTCAGCTGTTCTAAGAATTTATATACTACTCTGTCTTAATAGAGCGAGGATGAATAAGATAAGTTTCTAAACCAGTATCCTCGCTAATTCCTCCAAGAATAGCCATTGTTTATACCTTGACTTTCCTAGTCATATATTTCTTTGTTGCTATGCCTCTTATACCAAGACTTCTAGATGAAAGTGTTAAATGTAAAAACAGCCTCGTCAGCATGAATAAACTTAATATTATTCTATTAGGCTCTCTGCATTAAATTATAAATATAATTTAAGTTGTTGTTGTAAAAATGGCAGAGTGAAATCAATGACTCTCTTGATACGATTTACACCTTTGTAAGAGATACCGTTTCGTTTATAAATGTTTGCAACAGTCTATGCAGAGATCTTCAACTCAGGGAACTGGCGATGAAACATAATAGCTCGTTAGTCGAGAGAGAAGTGAGCCCAATACTTCAAAGTTTTTTCATTAATAAGATAGTCAATATGCTTCTATAGAAACTTAAACTTCCTCTTAGGCTAAGAATTTAGCTATTATTGCTTTAATTACACAGCTTTCAAGCAGTGAGAACGAACTGTTGAGGGACTACGCTATAAGAGCAGTGCAATAGACTTATAGTTCAGTACTGCTTTGAGTTATTCACTAAACATATCACATCCATAACGCAGTTTAAACACTAAATCTATATAATCTTCATCATAAATAGACCCCAAAAGCTTGTTATTTTTGTCTCGCATTTAATTAATAACCCCAACCCCTAACAAATTCCCTACAAATCAAAGCACTTATAAACCTCATTAAGGGGTTTTGGGGTTTTGAATGCAATTCCAGTCCACCTCACTAAGGAATGACTTGTGAAGATAATAGAAAGCATAAGATTTCCAAGATTTCAAGTGACTTACCAGAGTTTGAATAACTACAAATTGAAAATACAAAACCCTGTCCTAAATGTGGATTCTTAATTGAGAGATCAGATGGATGCAATTTTATGACTTGCATTTCTACATAATGCTTGAGAAAATCATATTTCTGTTATCTATGTGGGATGCAGCTTTAATATAAACAGCACTTTAGTCATTATAGAATGAAGGGGCCATTTGGAGATACTTGCAATTGTATCGATAAGTTAAGTGAATATAGTTCTGAAGAGGATGATAATTGATTAGAGTGATTGATATTTAAAATCATTAATTATTAATACAAATATAGTTTAAATGTTATAATTTATAAAATGTTAATGAATAAATTTAGCCGTACAATAACCTCAAAACTTAATTAAAAATATTGCGGGGCTATTGCTAAGACTTTTTCGAGAAATTTCAGCTTGGCATTACTGATATAGATGGAATAGTTGAATAATAATTAAGAAAAACCGATTGGCGAAACTTCCTTTTTATTTATGGTTTTGATGGTAGCAAATATGAAGGCTCAACTTACACTGGAGGCATGAAAACTGTTGAAGGGGGATTACTGGATGCATTTGTCAAGTCTGGCTTATTAAAGAAAGGTAAAAATTACTTTTCTGATTATATCAAGTTACTTTTTAGTACTGGATTTAACATCAGTTTATTTATAGAAAATATTGGAGAAAGTAAATTAGAGCTATCAAGAACGTCGAGGGTAGATAAACATGTCTCTGCTTTGTCATGCGTGTTGAGAGCTAGAATGCCAATTAAGTATTCGCCAGAGAAAATTGCTTAGATGATTGAACCATTTCTACCTGATGATATCTTTTTGCATGGTAAAGAATCAATATTTTTGAATTTATATTATTATTGCCTTTAGAGATCCAAAAAACTGATAATAGAGGAGACATAAAAGAATAAGTTCTTAAATATGTCAAAATAAAATGAAATACCCCATTCCATACTTAATAATTCTATTTAAAATTAAGTTGAGAAACGCTTGTACTATTACTACCTCCCAACCTTCTGCCTATTCAGCCCAGACCAGCATAAATAAATGTAAAACTTAGACTTAGCTCCAATCTTAAACCCTGCTAAAGAGCTTTTCGATTAAAAACTCAACAGGCATGTGACTAAATAAACTTTAATAGAAATTATGAATAGAGAAGAACATCAGTCAATTTTCAATTAGCTATACTAAACTAAAATTGATAATTTGAAAAATGAGATTATCTAAAATTTCAATGAAACTTTGCAATATAAAAATATGTAAATTTAAAGATCGTAAATTATCTACTATAGGCATTTTTGTTTTTTTATATAGCAACCCTTATACATAAATGAAGGAAATGGTATCACAACTTTATAAGTCAAAAACACGCTGGTGCCTATAGAAATAAATAAGTAGCTTTCCAGAGTAACTTTAGAAAAATTGATAAATTTGAAATTGATCAGCTCATTACCCTGCCTCACTCCATAAATCCAAACTTAGATGTTTAACCTATCCAATTTGTGAGATTTAATATAGAGGGACAGTCCTTTGGTCTGCAATAAATTCGTAATATGATTGCTTCTGTCATGGAAATTTATTCAGCTTAGGGCAGTTTAGAGTTACTACAATAATCTTTTGACAAAAAGAATGTTAAGAAATTTATTAAAGCACCAAGTCAAGGCATTATGCTAAGAGAAGCAGTATTCCAAAAAATTTAAAGGAAATAAAGCACAGAATTCTAAGCAATTTAAGCTTCAAATGAGTAATTTTAAAAGGAGGTTGTACAAGAAAAGCATGAAGACTATACATAAATTTAATATTCCGATTTGACTTACGATTAATTAAATTACAATTTATCACAGATGTAATTTCCCTCAAATTATTTAATTAATGATTCATATTTATAAATTGCAACGATAAGATGAATGAACTTTAAAGCCATTTAGAAAATTAAATCCATTCTTAGGAATTTAACCACAAAGAATTCACTTTTCACTATATGCAATAATTGGCATAAGTTGATAGAACTTAAGCGCTGAGTAAGAATGTGTACTTGAATGAGGACTAATTCAAGAAGTTAAAGGATTACAAGAAATTTGGATATTTAAAGAAAAATGAGAAATTAAATGTAATTAAGACTGATTAAAATCAAATTTAAGATGCAAAATGATTGAATATCTTAATTTAATTAATTTAAACGCATTCTATTTAATTTATAATTTGTGATTATAAAATTATAGAAGATTTGATTTTTTGCTTTGTATAAAATTCATAATAGATTTTTCGTGAAAATTATAATATCAGATTCATATTGTCAAATTATATCAAAACATTTTCTCAATATTAAATTGGACATTAAACGATGGTCTTTTATCATTTTTACTCAAGTTACTTCCTATATTGTTTGCATTCTTTGTTGAAATATTGTTATCAATAGCCTGAATATTTTATTAATTTAATTATATATATAGTTTTTCACAACCACAACTTGGCATAAATAAATACACCCATTCATTAAATTTATAGCCTGATGTTACTGTTAATCCCCTTTGTTAGTATGAAGCATCATCCTGGGACTTGGACTATTATTATTTGTATTATTGCTATTAACAAAAGCACCAGCAGATAAACTAGAACCATGAATCAAATTTAGCTGGCCTGATATATCCCTCTAATTTTAATATACTTTCATGCTACTGGTATATGGTGAAGTTGACCTGGATTTATTTGAAGATATTGTTGATTTATTATGTAACTTTTTATACTGTAAATCATTTACCTCTCTTTACTTTTAGATCATCATTTGGTAACTTAATAGTCCTGTATGTCTCAGTAATTCCTCATCGGCATAGTATAAAGCTATAAATGTTAAAATTTCATTGCAATAAATATGAAAAAACGATATGGTCTTGTAGAAAATATTAATAAAAGCACATTCATTTCTCTTATTGCACTACAGCACATTAGCACCAGCTTAACTAACCAAATATTTGATAATTTTAACATCTTTCAATCGCACAGCTTCATGTAAAGCAGAGTTATTGCCTTCACAATCTAAGTTCACATCTGCTCCCATTGATATTAATTATTTTATTAATGAAAGATTTTGATTCTAAACTGCATAAAACAATGCTGAATTCTTGTTGTTATCTCTTGCGTTAATGTCTGCTTTATTTAGTAATTACCCATATGTTTTTATCTATAAATTTGATAAAGTAAAAAAATGTGTAAGATTACATAATTTTCATTTTTATTCTTGATTGACTGGATGAAATTTAGTTAATTTTCTCTTTATCTAGTTAGAAGAGGCTTCGTGTAAATTCTCTTAATAATTTTATGTGAAATTTTATCAGATTCCTGTGGTGACTATGGATCTTGCTCTTAAAATTACTGTTTTTTATCTAGATTCTATTGAATAAAAACTAATCTAGGTTCTGAGTAATTTTTCTGAATGGATTATTGCTAAATTCCACTATTTCTTATGTTTTTATGTAATTTGTAATACTCTGTTTGACCAAGATGTTACTCCTCTTCTGTGAGTTCTCTCTCTTTCTTGAGCTATAGTTCACGTTCTTAAACTTATTATTAATAGAGTTTTTTTGCTTTCCATAGTCGGTAATACTTCTGGATCATCAAAGCAGCTTTTTACAAATCACCCTAATTAATATAGAATAAATTTCGGAATTTATTTTAATAAAACTTTGATAAAGAATTGCATGAATTACTTACAGGAGTGATCTATTTCCTGGATCGTTTCTCAGGTGTTAGTCTAGGCCCTCCAGCATATTCATCTGCAAGGATTACTCTTTCGTCTTGTTTTTAGTAGGATTTCTTGTAGGGTTTCTTAGGCTCTCCCTCCAAGAAGAATTCATACAAGGCTTTGTTTGAAAATGAGTCAGCACCTATATAATTGATAGTTTATTAAGGGATTTATTAGTAAAAACAAAATATTATTATGTTATTAAATAAATTTAATAAATAATATAATGGTTTTTTGGGCGTCAATAAATTTATAATCCAATAAATATTCGATATTTGTTTAAGATAATCTACTAATATTTTTATGGAAACTAAAAAGAAATAAAAAGTAATTTCCATTTTACAAAGAATATGTCCTGAAATATGAAAATTTTTATTTTTAATTTAGTTTCAAAATCTCATGAATCAAATCTATTCCTTCAATATCTTGCTTACTAAACCTACAAATATTATTTAATATATAACATAGTAAAAATAAATATAAAAGTTTAGTAAATCCCTTTGCCATCATGAGTTCTGGCCTTGAAGCTTGTCCTTTCTCAAGTCTCCTCATATATAGCTTATGCCCCACATCACTCTCATCAAGTTTGACCCTGCTGCACCAACCATTCTCCAGTCCATCCAGCACAATCTTAAATCTCTTTACCACCTTGGCGTGATCCTTGCACTTATTCAACAATTCTTCCTTTTTTTAATGTGACTAATCATTTGATGTTATTTTGTCCTAGGTTTAAGCAGCTTTTCTCTGGAGATACTTAAATCGAGAGTTAAAATTGAAAATAAGGCATTTCTTATAAATGATGCTTAAAATTTATAATTAAAGTTCTTGACATGCTATTAATCAGAACGATATTTTGAAATAATATCATTTGCTATAGATGCTTCAATGGTTTAAATCGTATCTTAATCAATGGAATTTATCTATTTCTACAGGTAGTTCTAGTCTATGCATTAGTTCAATGTTGGCAAGCTAGCCACTATCTAGATAATTTAATTAGAACAAATATAAGCTATAAACTTACTTCTTTGACTTAATCGTAGTTGATTCCCTTTAAAGTTCTGTCATTTTTCAAATCTGCTTTGTAATTTTTAATGTCTAATTGATCTTTGTAGAGTTTTGTATATGAACCCATCATGACCTTGTCCCATGGTGCTGTGGATGCTTAAACTTACATATGAAAACATAGCTTAAAGTATTTTATGCTATTTGGGTTTACTATATGCAGAAAATAATATTTAAATATGATAAAATTTACCCCTGTAAGCCTAACTCTGATGTCTTTTTTATGCTTATGATACTAAGTTTCATTTTTAGCATTCCACAAATCCCCCATAACTTTTTTATTCTATCGATTTTCACTAGATTAAGTGTGTCTGTTCCTACCCTCCCCATTTTGCTCTTGTTAACTGATGAGTTTTGCGTTTTGCTCCTTCCAGATATTTACTAGAACTTTTTCAGTAAATTTCTTCTATTGTGGTGATTTTAGGTAATATTGGATGTTTGTTGGAGGTAAGTCATGAATTATACCAGACTTGTTTTGTTTGAAGATACTGTCCATTAATACCCTCAATTTATAGATTCTAAATATTAAAAAGTATAAGTGTAATATAGTTTTGGATAATTTATTGAAAATAAAGGAAGTAGTTAATCTAATAAATTTTAGAAGTTACAATTAAATTAATTATTCTTTCAAATTACGAAAATAAAGAGTATATAAGTAAAATCCTTTAAATACATTTTTTTTTGTATATATTCAATTAAAAATTTAAATTTAAAGATAAAATTAATGATATCATTCATAAAATAACTATAAAATGATTATTATTATAAGGGTTACTAATTTCAAAATAAAATTTATTAAAAATTGATTTTTTTCATAAAATATTTAGATTTCTTGCCTAGGATTTGATTTTGAGAATATTATTTATAAATAAACTGAATGATTTAATATTCAAAAATTGAAATATATATATAATTTTTTATATTTTAAGAGATTCGAGTTTTAATTGTTTTATAAGTCTAACTCAGATCCTTTTTCATTTTAACTTAAGGATCAAACTTATTATCTTTTATTTTGTTCCTTAGTGATGCCATCAGTGGCACATCTCTATCATCAGTAGTAATCTACCCTTAAGTAGTCAGTATTTCCTGAACAGCGTCCTTGGTAGCAGGGTTAGCAAATGAAAACTTGAGCTTTTTGTTCATATGTTCTCCTTTTTGATAGAGAATTTTCCTGTTGTCTTCGTTTTCAAGCACTTCCTGGCAAGTTAAAACAAATTAGTCAAAGGTATCTCGGATGTTGTGGTAAAGCGATCCACCACTTGCAAGAGCTTACTTTGAGTTTATGAATTATGGCAAAGATTTGGTCTTCTAGATAGTTTTCATGAGATCTTCATGTGCTTACTTGGCTTGAGTAGATGGTGAAATAAAGGGTTAAATTTTAGAAGCACTCTTTTCTACTTTGAATAATTTAAACTCTGATTGGAAGTTAGTGGATTGCATCATAGTAGTGGATCTTTAAACTGCGCTCATAATGCGCTTTTTAGGGGAAGCTGTTGAGTTAAGTTTAAAGTTTTTTGAGCTTTAAGTGTTTTAAATGCAAATAGACTTCTATCTAATTTTTGATTTCTCTTAGCTGTTTTCATATTTACTAATGTTCCGATTTCGGGTATAGTTCACTGGTGACGCTGAAAATAATCTAGTTTATCTTCTCTCTTTTTTCATTGTTGTCGCTTTATAAAGCTCAGTATCGGGATTTTAAAGCTGCTCAATAAGTTTCTGCTTTAAGTAGGGTTTAATATGATTATGCTTGCTGGACACGCTTAACCATTCTAATTGGTTCTTTTGGTACTTTCTAGATAACTAATTCTCGATATGTCTAACAGCTTCATCTATTCTTTACTCTCTATGTAACTCCATTGCACTTAATTGTGAAATTTGCTCTCCAATAAATTTATTCATTTTATTGATTTAATCCTATCTTTCTTTCTCCTCTTTTTCCCTCTTAAGTTTTTCTTGAACTTTACCAATATCAATCGCCTTCAATTTGTTTTATACGAATTTAAGCAAAGCACTTTTTATTCCTTGTGTTTTGAGGTATCCCCCACCATCCTAGAGAGTTTAAGCTTCTTCATTTGATAATTATGTGACCATAGTTTTTGAGTGAGAAACCATAACGGTCTATCTACGCTTAGCAGAGCTGTTATTAGTAGTTTAAAAAGTACTTTAATTATTAAACCCAGTGTTTTTAGGAGAATTTTAATTTGAGTTCAGATTAACACCAATTTAATTATAATTCAAGTTTATAGGCACTGTGCTTGTAGTCTATTTTTGCATTCATTTTTCCTCCGATTGCTTTTCAATTTAAATTTTTATCTCTTTCTCTGTAAATATTCGTTTCTTCACTCTTTCGCTATCTAGATCTTAATTGTGAAATTTTGGTGAGCCCTCTTCCTCTATAGTTTCTTGAATCACTCCTTGATTTTTCATACCTTAACCTATTATTAAAATCAAATTAATAAGAAATTACTCTATGATAAATATCTACTGCATTAAACTTTGTAATCTTTTAGTTATTACTTACTGTCTTTAATTACATTCATAGGTGCAAATGGATTAACTCCCTATTCATTTAAGGCTTTAATTTATAAAGTAGAATGCCTCCTTAAAGTCATTTTTATTTTTAGATATTAATTATAATTAACTTCCCATTAACTTTATTATTATCTTCTTCAAACTTTCAAATAATTTTTATATGAGAGTCCCTTTTAAAGGGTAAAATAGCATATGTAAAAATATCATTAATACTAATCAAGCAAAGTATTTGATTGTTTTAGCAATAACTCAATATTAAATTATTAGTTTTATCTTTTAATAAAGACTAACATTTTAAACAAATTAATTATATAAATGAACGATCAATCCGACTACGAAAATATTTATTTATGTTTATAATTTATTAATATAAAATAGAGGTGGACAAATGGGAAACCAAGGTTCAGGCACTGCCTAAACTAGTGACCACCACAACTAACAATTTAAACTAGAATACCTTTTTCATTATGATTTTTGTTAGTTTTGATTTATGATTGAGTCATTATGCATAAATTATTAAATTAAAAATTTCAACTTTTTAAGAAGAAATTAATTAAATAATAGATAAAATAAATATTCCAATTCGTTATAAATTCCGAGCATATTGATGAAGTTTCTAATATTTTCTATAATTAAAATACATTTTTTAAGACGTATCTAAATAGAAAATCTTTATTATTTATAAAATATATTGTTATAATATCCCAATAACTTATTTATGAGAAGAATATTAATCTCTAAATAAAAAAGAATAATATAGTTTAAAATACTTGTAACATTAGCCTAAAAACAGTAAGTTAAATTGTTAAGAAAACTCCACTTTTTATTATTATTGAAAGAATATCTATTCTTACTTACAGAATTATAAAATTAAATCAATTATAATATTATTATACCCAATTTAATTTTAAAGCATAGTCTATTTTGATAAAAATATTATAAAGGATTATAACTTTAAAGTATCATTATGAATTATAAAATACTGATTATGATATTTGTCAAAAATAATTATAATTAACAAAATCTAATAAAAAATAGCTATTTAATAAAATGTATAGTAATTGAATCTTATTTCAGCAATTATGTTGAAAATTCACAGTCTTATTAATTCATAGATCAATAAAACGACCATTTCCAGCTTGGTGATTCTCAAAACCCACATCAGCAGCATCATGGTCACGGCAACCCTCAACACTCACAACAACAATTTTAGAATCAACATC
The DNA here is from genome assembly GCA_000711775.1 of Oxytricha trifallax. NCBI lineage: Eukaryota > Ciliophora > Spirotrichea > Sporadotrichida > Oxytrichidae > Oxytricha > Oxytricha trifallax. The sequence continues at coordinate 17,933 of ARYC01017496.1, read as the reverse complement.
ACAATAGTAAGTTTTAAACCCTCAGGTTATCAATCATGAACTAGTTATTAAATCTCTGTTGTAGAAAACTGGAATTATGACGAGGACGATGATGAGGAAGATGATGATTAGGAGATAGGTTTGTAAAAGAGCTCATCAAATAAGCATAAATCTTTGAATTCACAGGATATGCAGAGAAATATCAACCAAATTCTTGATGAGGAAGATGACTATATTGTAGATAATAGTAAGTTTGCCTTTGCCATATTTTTGAACAAAATTTTTATCAATTGAATCATTTGAAAATTTTAATAAGGAATCAAAACCCCAAAACCCTTTCAGAAGTTTGATAGAGTTTTTGATTAATAAAGGTATAATATTAACGTATACTTTATTAGGGTTTTAATAAGATTTTATTAGGGTTAATGTTTAAATATTAGTAATTTAAGTGAGAATATAAAGCCAGTTTTTAATATTTCACACAAACATAAGCTTAGAGTCATGCGGCAGTTCTTTGAGTTTTATCCTTCTAAGTTGTAGTTTGATTATATCTAGAGTTACTTCATTTTCATTGCTTGGTTTGATAATAGTAGAGTATGCAAGCTCTCTGAGACCTCCATTTATTTTATTTTTATCGAGATATTGCTTGATTCTTTACTTAGAATCTCTCTCACCCCTGCAGCTAAAGTAATCGTTTCTTGGCATGTCGCTCTCTATTATTATTACTGCTAGAGCCCAGATATCCCATTAAGTGTCTCCATCTCTCCAGTCCTCTCTCTCTGGGAAATATCCATGAGTACCGTATACATTTCCTAATGCAGAGGCTTGCACTCTTTGAGCTCTGTTGAAATCAATAATATAAACTCTAAGAGGTTGAAAGTCCATCATAATGTTCTCTGGCTTTAAGTCTCTATGAACATAGCCAAGCTTGTGAAGCTCTTCAATACCCTCAACTATTTGCTGCACGATCTAGCCAATTTATCTTTAGCATCTATTGTCCAATAAAAATTCTCTGAAAGTCATCTCGAGGAGAGGAAGTCTAAATACAACATGATCTTTTCCAAGTAGTATAGCTTCTAGCTAAATAATATGCTTGCACTCTCTAAACTTTGCCTGCTATAGAGCATAATACTCATTAGCAAATTCCATTTGGAACTTGTCATCAGCAAGGAAGTAATTGAAAGGATATATCTTGTAAGCATATTAGTCATCTGTAATGACTCTCTTCTCTATTTTTCTTCAAGAGTGAGGTAGCTTTCTAGGCAAGAATCTAAGTCGATAATTTTTAATATAGGAATCTTCATTGCCTCTATTTTAACCATGATTTTATTGATCTCAGAGACTGGAAAGTTCTTGACTACTTTCTTCATTTTTCCTTACTTCTATACCTCAACACTAAGAGACTCGAAAGGATTTCTTAGCCTTTTTTTATAAGAATTTTTTATCTGTAGGTTCATGAATAAACACAAAGATTTGATTGTGCTTTTTCTTCAAGTGCACTTTAAGATCTCTAGTAAAACCCCATGGTTCTATTAATAATGAAAATAAGGGTAAAAAATAATTAAAATTAAAAAAATAATGAAGAAAATACTTACTAGTGGTTGATTGATGGAACATTGTTATCTTGTTGGCTAAAAACTTTAGAGTTGGCCAAAAAATAATTTTAATTGGTAGAGATGGTTTTCTTTTTAAAGTAATGATCCTCCTAATGTTTTTAATATTGCTGGAATCAATTTTAATTTCTGATCAGTTAATATTCTTTGATCAATATATTATTCTAATTATTTCTATTTTAGCAATTAAACTTGATCTGTTTATTCTTAACGCCTTATTTCCATTCTTAATAGAACCATGGGGTTTTATGAGAATAGGGCTTCTCACAAAACTCGCAGATAAACCTGCCATCATCTATTAATGCTTGAGGTATAGTCTAGGCATATCGTTGTGTATATCTCTCAAGTGTCTCTTATAAGTTGACTTGTAGAGGAAAACTTTATTGCATTCTTTGCATTAATAGTCAACTTTGGCTTGTATTTATTAATGCTCTATGGCGGGTTGTTTAACCTCCTCCTCAATTTGCACAGCTTCTTTGATAACCTCCTACTTAACTTATATTTAAATCTCAAAGCTAGACTGGTCAAAGTTGTCATAAGTAGGCTCCCACTGAGTACAAGCGTCTCTGGTCTCTACTTTTCTTGGTTGCTGGAATGATAACTTTTATTGACTTGATCCAAGTAATGCCGCTCTTCTTAACAGGTTAGCGCACATTTTAGTTTGCTCATATATTTTATTAAAATAATAATAAAATCTACCTAGATAAACTATAGTAGTCGAGTATAAGACACTCTGGTAGATTTTTTGCAGAGAGGTAAGAAAATGAGCTAACCATAAAAGACTGTAAATTGACATATTTAATGAGAATTTTCTACATTTTAGTAAATTAAAATACTCCTAATGAAGTTTTGTTTCTCTAGGAGGTCCTCCAAATCAAGTTTGAACTTAATTTGGAGGTAAAGTTATTAAACATTTTTTAATTTAATATGCTCCTAATTAAGTTTTAACCTTAAAATTTAACTCCTAATAAAGTTTGAACTTAATTTGGAGGACCTCCTAAAATAATTAAACATTATTAGGAGCAATTTAATGGAGATAGATTGATAAAAATGGAAATCAATCTGTGAAACTTGGAGCAAGTTTTTCAATGCTTCTCCGCATATCTTTTCAAGGTTGACCTCCAGTAGGTCCTCCCTATTTAGTAGTAAGATTTTAATAAACTTAGAATGGATATCCATAATTTTAAATTTCATTAACATTTCTAGAAAGAGGAAGCAAGATGGAGTCTATGAATGAGGCAATGAAGAGAATTTAATCTCAAGATTTAATAGGAAAATCTCGAAGTAAGAGGATCTCTATAGATACTTGGTTTAGCAAGGTAAACTTTTAACTACTACTAATAAATTAACCATAATGAGATTGTTCTTGCCAATCCAGGAAGGAACAAAATATCATTCTTAAAAGCATTACTAAGAAAAGAGAAAAAAGCTTTTGAGACAAATTAAATAAAGATGATAGAGATACCTAACTACCCTGAAATATCAGTACAAATCTCTATGATGATGCTATCAGGGATCCAGATGTTGCTCTCTACTTTCCGTCAAAGCTGCAACTCTCTAATAATTTGCCAGAGAGAACTTCATCTTAGGTGTTCTTAAAACTCTGAAAATTGAGTACTTAAATAAAATTATATAAGAAGCTCATCAGAAAAGCTAAAGAATCTCTCCTTAAAAAAAAGAGAAGAAAGAATTAAAAATCAGCGAGAACTGGCCCTAGGAAGTGCAGAAGCATCCATTAATATCTAGTAAGCTTAGTCTTATAATTTTATAGAAAAACGTTAAACTGCTATATGCTTTATAAAAGAGTGTAGCAAACAAAAAAAATAGAAAATGTCTAAAGTAAAGCATGAATTAAGTAAGAGACTTTTAAAAAAAAAATAAAATCAAGATAGATGAACATAAATGTAGGAGCTGGAAAAAAAATGAAAAATAGGCCAGAGAAAATTAAAATTTAGAAAAGAAAATGAAGATAAATCCAATAACAAGAAAATAAAATATTTGAACTTATTAATTGTAATTGTCTACAACATACATATATACTATAATAAACCTAAAGCAAATAAAGAGATTTATATTCAATGACTCTATGAGCAGCACTATAAATTTAATCTACTGTATATCACTTTAAAATATGACCAAAATTATATTGTAGAATATTCTTGTAATATACATTTAATAACACAAAATAAAAATGAATATCATATAAATGAAGGGGAAGAATGATGATGGATGTATCATAGGTCAAATATTTTCTTGTAGGATCGGCAAATTTCGCTCAAAATTTACACTCTTTTAGATCGAATTGTTGTTAATAGGAAGAGTGCATTAGTTTGAACTTGCTCAGGAGGAATAAGTTTTTCTTGCACTTTGAATTTTCTCTACTTTCTCATAAATTATAGTTCATTTCTATAAGAAGTGGTCGATTGATGCATGTATCATAGGTCAAATATTTTCTTGTAGGATCGGCAAATTTCGCTAAAAATTTACACTCTTTTAGATCGAATCGTTGTTAATAGGAAGAGTGCATTAGTTTGAACTTGCTCAGGAGGAATAAGTTTTTCTTGCACTTTGAATTTTCTCTACTTTCTCATAAATTATAGTTCATTTCTATTAGAAGTGGTCGATTGATGCATGTATCATAGGTCAAATATTTTCTTGTAGGATCGGCAAATTTCGCTCAAAAGTAACACTCTTTTAGATCGAATCGTTGTTAATAGAAAGAGTGCATTAGTTTGAACTTGCTCAGGAGGAATAAGTTTTTCTTGGACTTTGAATTTTCTCTACTTTCTCAAATATTATAGTTCATTTCTATTAGAAGTGGTCGATTGATGCATGTATCATAGGTCAAATATTTTCTTGTAGGATCGGCAAATTTCGCTCAAAATTTACACTCTTTTAGATCGAATCGTTGTTAATAGGAAGAGTGCATTAGTTTGAACTTACTCAGGAGGAAAAGTTTTTCTTGCACTTTGAATTTTCTCTACTTTCTCATAAATTATAGTTCATTTCTATAAGAAGTGGTCGATTGATGCATGTATCATAGGTCAAATATTTTCTTGTAGGATCGGCAAATTTCGCTCAAAATTTACACTCTTTTAGATCGAATCGTTGTTAATAGGAAGAGTGCATTAGTTTGAACTTGCTCAGGAGGAATAAGTTTTTCTTGCACTTTGAATTTTCTCTACTTTCTCATAAATTATAGTTCATTTCTATTAGAAGTGGTCGATTGATGCATGTATCATAGGTCAAATATTTTCTTGTAGGATCGGCAAATTTCGCTAAAAATTTACACTCTTTTAGATCGAATTGTTGTTAATAGGAAGAGTGCATTAGTTTGAACTTGCTCAGGAGGAATAAGTTTTTCTTGCACTTTGAATTTTCTCTACTTTCTCATAAATTATAGTTCATTTCTATAAGAAGTGGTCGATTGATGCATGTATCATAGGTCAAATATTTTCTTGTAGGATCGGCAAATTTCGCTCAAAATTTACACTCTTTTAGATCGAATCGTTGTTAATAGGAAGAGTGCATTAGTTTGAACTTGCTCAGGAGGAATAAGTTTTTCTTGCACTTTGAATTTTCTCTACTTTCTCATAAATTATAGTTCATTTCTAAAAGAAGTGGTCGATTGATGCATGTATCATAGGTCAAATATTTTCTTGTAGGATCGGCAAATTTCGCTCAAAATTTACACTCTCTTAGATCGAATCGTTGTTAATAGGAAAAGTGCATTAGTTTGAACTTGCTCAGGAGGAATAAGTTTTTCTTGCACTTTGAATTTTCTCTACTTTCTCCATAAATTATAGTTCATTTCTTAAAGTGGTCGATTGATGCAGGTATCATAGGTCAAATATTTTCTTGTAGGATCGGCAAATTTCGCTCAAAATTTACACTCATTTAGAACGAATCGTTGTTAATAGGAAGAGTTCATAAGTTTGAACTTGCTCAGGAGGAATAAGTTTTTCTTGCATTTTGAATTTTTTTCTACTTTCTCCATAAATTATAGTTCATTTCTTAAAGAAGTGGTCGATTGATGCATGTATCATAGGTCAAATATTTTCTTGTAGGATCGGCAAATTTCGCTCAAAATTTACACTCTTTTAGATCGAATCGTTGTTAATAGGAAGAGTGCATTAGTTTGAACTTACTCAGGAGGAAAAGTTTTTCTTGCACTTTGAATTTTCTCTACTTTCTCATAAATTATAGTTCATTTCTATAAGAAGTGGTCGATTGATGCATGTATCATAGGTCAAATATTTTCTTGTAGGATCGGCAAATTTCGCTCAAAATTTACACTCTTTTAGATCGAATCGTTGTTAATAGGAAGAGTGCATTAGTTTGAACTTGCTCAGGAGGAATAAGTTTTTCTTGCACTTTGAATTTTCTCTACTTTCTCATAAAATATAGTTCATTTCTATAAGAAGTGGTCGATTGATGCATGTATCATAGGTCAAATATTTTCTTGTAGGATCGGCAAATTTCGCTCAAAATTTACACTCTTTTAGATCGAATCGTTGTTAATAGGAAGAGTGCATTAGTTTGAACTTGCTCAGGAGGAATAAGTTTTTCTTGCACTTTGAATTTTCTCTACTTTCTCATAAATTATAGTTTATTTCTATAAGAAGTGGTCGATTGATGCATGTATCATAGGTCAAATATTTTCTTGTAGGATCGGCAAATTTCGCTCAAAATTTTACACTCTTTTAGATCGAATCGTTGTTTATAGGAAGAGATCATTAGTTTGAACTTGCTCAGGAGGAATAAGTTTTTCTTGCACTTTGAATTTTCTCTACTTTCTCATAAAATATAGTTCATTTCTATAAGAAGTGGTCGATTGATGCATGTTTCATAGGTCAAATATTTTCTTGTAGGATCGGCAAATTTCGCTCAAAATTTACACTCTTTTAGATCGAATCGTTGTTAATAGGAAGAGTGCATTAGTTTGAACTTACTCAGGAGGAATAAGTTTTTCTTGCACTTTGAATTTTCTCTACTTTCTCATAAAATATAGTTCATTTCTATAAGAAGTGGTCGATTGATGCATGTATCATAGGTCAAATATTTTCTTGTAGGATCGGCAAATTTCGCTCAAAATTTACACTCTTTTAGATCGAATCGTTGTTAATAGGAAGAGTGCATTAGTTTGAACTTGCTCAGGAGGAATAAGTTTTTCTTGCATTTTGAATTTTTTCTACTTTCTCATAAATTATAGTTCATTTCTATAAGAAGTGGTCGATTGATGCATGTTTCATAGGTCAAATATTTTCTTGTAGGATCGGCAAATTTCGCTCAAAATTTACACTCTTTTAGATCGAATCGTTGTTAATAGGAAGAGTGCATTAGTTTGAACTTGCTCAGGAGGAAAAGTTTTTCTTGCACTTTGAATTTTCTCTACTTTCTCATAAATTATAGTTCATTTCTATTAGAAGTGGTCGATTGATGCATGTATCATAGGTCAAATATTTTCTTGTAGGATCGGCAAATTTCGCTCAAAATTTACACTCTTTTAGATCGAATCGTTGTTAATAGAAAGAGTGCATTAGTTTGAACTTGCTCAGGAGGAATAAGTTTTTCTTGCACTTTGAATTTTCTCTACTTTCTCATAAATTATAGTTCATTTCTATTAAAAGTGGTCGATTGATGCATGTATCATAGGTCAAATATTTTCTTGTAGGATCGGCAAATTTCGCTAAAAATTTACACTCTTTTAGATCGAATTGTTGTTAATAGGAAGAGTGCATTAGTTTGAACTTGCTCAGGAGGAATAAGTTTTTCTTGCACTTTGAATTTTCTCTACTTTCTCTTAAAATATAGTTTATTTCTATAAGAAGTGGTCGATTGATGCATGTTTCATAGGTCAAATATTTTCTTGTAGGATCGGCAAATTTCGCTCAAAATTTACACTCTTTTAGATCGAATCGTTGTTTATAGGAAGAGTGCATTAGTTTGAACTTGCTCAGGAGGAATAAGTTTTTCTTGCACTTTGAATTTTCTCTACTTTCTCATAAAATATAGTTTATTTCTATAAGAAGTGGTCGATTGATGCATGTTTTATAGGTCAAATATTTTCTTGTAGGATCGGCGAATTTCGGTCAAAATTTACACTCTTTTAGATAGAATCGTTGTTAATAAGAAGAGTGCATTAGTTTGAACTTGCTCAGGAGGAATAAGTTTTTCTTGCACTTTGAATTTTCTCTACTTTCTCATAAATTATAGTTCATTTCTATTAAGAAGTGGTCGATTGATGCATGTATCATAGGTCAAATATTTTCTTGTAGGATCGGCAAATTTCGCTCAAAATTTACACTCTTTTAGACTCTAGCTTTGGTCATTCTTCTCGTAGAGAGTGTTTAAGCCTTTAGTTATGTTTGTGACAACTTAAATTTTGTAAAAGTGAAAAGTTTTCTAGGCGGCCGACATCCATTTTCAAAAGTTATGAAACCATTTTGGTATTTGGAAAATTAAAATCGATCACTTAAAAAATATTTCTTACACAAAATACAAATGTCTCTAGCTTTGGTCATTCTTCTCGTAGAGAGTGTTTAAGCCTTTAGTTATGTTTGTACAAACTTAAATTTTGTAAAAGTGAAAAGTTTTCTAGGCGGCCGACATCCATTTTCAAAAGTTATGAAACCATTTTGGTATTTGGAAAAGTAAAATCGATCACTTAAAAAATATTTCTTACACAAAATACAAATGTCTCTAGCTTTGGTCATTCTTCTCGTAGAGAGTGTTTAAGCCTTTAGTTATGTTTGTGACAAACTTAAATTTTGTAAAAGTGAAAAGTTTTCTAGGCGGCCGACATCCATTTTCAAAAGTTATGAAACCATTTTGGTATTTGGAAAAGTAAAATCGATCACTTAAAAAATATTTCTTACACAAAATACAAATGTCTCTAGCTTTGGTCATTCTTCTCGTAGAGAGTGTTTAAGCCTTTAGTTATGTTTGTGACAACTTAAATTTTGTAAAAGTGAAAAGTTTTCTAGGCGGCCGACATCCATTTTCAAAAGTTATGAAACCATTTTGGTATTTGGAAAAGTAAAATCGATCACTTAAAAAATATTTCTTACACAAAATACAAATGTCTCTAGCTTTGGTCATTCTTCTCGTAGAGAGTGTTTAAGCCTTTAGTTATGTTTGTACAAACTTAAATTTTGTAAAAGTGAAAAGTTTTCTAGGCGGCCGACATCCATTTTCAAAAGTTATGAAACCATTTTGGTATTTGGAAAAGTAAAATCGATCACTTAAAAAATATTTCTTACACAAAATACAAATGTCTCTAGCTTTGGTCATTCTTCTCGTAGAGAGTGTTTAAGCCTTTAGTTATGTTTGTGACAACTTAAATTTTGTAAAAGTGAAAAGTTTTCTAGGCGGCCGACATCCATTTTCAAAAGTTATGAAACCATTTTGGTATTTGGAAAAGTAAAATCGATCACTTAAAAAATATTTCTTACACAAAATACAAATGTCTCTAGCTTTGGTCATTCTTCTCGTAGAGAGTGTTTAAGCCTTTAGTTATGTTTGTACAAACTTAAATTTTGTAAAAGTGAAAAGTTTTCTAGGCGGCCGACATCCATTTTCAAAAGTTATGAAACCATTTTGGTATTTGGAAAAGTAAAATCGATCACTTAAAAAATATTTCTTACACAAAATACAAATGTCTCTAGCTTTGGTCATTCTTCTCGTAGAGAGTGTTTAAGCCTTTAGTTATGTTTGTGACAACTTAAATTTTGTAAAAGTGAAAAGTTTTCTAGGCGGCCGACATCCATTTTCAAAAGTTATGAAACCATTTTGGTATTTGGAAAAGTAAAATCGATCACTTAAAAAATATTTCTTACACAAAATACAAATGTCTCTAGCTTTGGTCATTCTTCTCGTAGAGAGTGTTTAAGCCTTTAGTTATGTTTGTGACAACTTAAATTTTGTAAAAGTGAAAAGTTTTCTAGGCGGCCGACATCCATTTTCAAAAGTTATGAAACCATTTTGGTATTTGGAAAAGTAAAATCGATCACTTAAAAAATATTTCTTACACAAAATACAAATGTCTCTAGCTTTGGTCATTCTTCTCGTAGAGAGTGTTTAAGCCTTTAGTTATGTTTGTGACAAACTTAAATTTTGTAAAAGTGAAAAGTTTTCTAGGCGGCCGACATCCATTTTCAAAAGTTATGAAACCATTTTGGTATTTGGAAAAGTAAAATCGATCACTTAAAAAATATTTCTTACACAAAATACAAATGTCTCTAGCTTTGGTCATTCTTCTCGTAGAGAGTGTTTAAGCCTTTAGTTATGTTTGTGACAACTTAAATTTTGTAAAAGTGAAAAGTTTTCTAGGCGGCCGACATCCATTTTCAAAAGTTATGAAACCATTTTGGTATTTGGAAAAGTAAAATCGATCACTTAAAAAATATTTCTTACACAAAATACAAATGTCTCTAGCTTTGGTCATTCTTCTCGTAGAGAGTGTTTAAGCCTTTAGTTATGTTTGTGACAACTTAAATTTTGTAAAAGTGAAAAGTTTTCTAGGCGGCCGACATCCATTTTCAAAAGTTATGAAACCATTTTGGTATTTGGAAAAGTAAAATCGATCACTTAAAAAATATTTCTTACACAAAATACAAATGTCTCTAGCTTTGGTCATTCTTCTCGTAGAAAGTGTTTAAGCCTTTAGTTATGTTTGTGACAACTTAAATTTTGTAAAAGTGAAAAGTTTTCTAGGCGGCCGACATCCATTTTCAAAAGTTATGAAACCATTTTGGTATTTGGAAAAGTATAATCGATCACTTAAAAAATATTTCTTACACAAAATACAAATGTCTCTAGCTTTGGTCATTCTTTTCGTAGAGAGTGTTTAAGCCTTTAGTTATGTTTGTGACAACTTAAATTTTGTAAAAGTGAAAAGTTTTCTAGGCGGCCGACATCCATTTTCAAAAGTTATGAAACCATTTTGGTATTTGGAAAAGTAAAATCGATCACTTAAAAAATATTTCTTACACAAAATACAAATGTCTCTAGCTTTGGTCATTCTTCTCGTAGAGAGTGTTTAAGCCTTTAGTTATGTTTGTGACAACTTAAATTTTGTAAAAGTGAAAAGTTTTCTAGGCGGCCGACATCCATTTTCAAAAGTTATGAAACCATTTTGGTATTTGGAAAAGTAAAATCGATCACTTAAAAAATATTTCTTACACAAAATACAAATGTCTCTAGCTTTGGTCATTCTTCTCGTAGAGAGTGTTTAAGCCTTTAGTTATGTTTGTGACAACTTAAATTTTGTAAAAGTGAAAAGTTTTCTAGGCGGCCGACATCCATTTTCAAAAGTTATGAAACCATTTTGGTATTTGGAAAAGTAAAATCGATCACTTAAAAAATATTTCTTACACAAAATACAAATGTCTCTAGCTTTGGTCATTCTTCTCGTAGAGAGTGTTTAAGCCTTTAGTTATGTTTGTGCAAACTTAAATTTTGTAAAAGTGAAAAGTTTTCTAGGCGGCCGACATCCATTTTCAAAAGTTATGAAACCATTTTGGTATTTGGAAAAGTAAAATCGATCACTTAAAAAATATTTCTTACACAAAATACAAATGTCTCTAGCTTTGGTCATTCTTCTCGTAGAGAGTGTTTAAGCCTTTAGTTATGTTTGTGACAACTTAAATTTTGTAAAAGTGAAAATTTTCTAGGCGGCCGACATCCATTTTCAAAAGTTATGAAACCATTTTGGTATTTGGAAAAGTAAAATCGATCACTTAAAAAATATTTCTTACACAAAATACAAATGTCTCTAGCTTTGGTCATTCTTCTCGTAGAGAGTGTTTAAGCCTTTAGTTATGTTTGTGACAAATTAAATTTTGTAAAAGTGAAAAGTTTTCTAGGCGGCCGACATCCATTTTCAAAAGTTATGAAACCATTTTGGTATTTGGAAAAGTAAAATCGATCACTTAAAAAATATTTCTTACACAAAATACAAATGTCTCTAGCTTTGGTCATTCTTCTCGTAGAGAGTGTTTAAGCCTTTAGTTATGTTTGTGACAACTTAAATTTTGTAAAAGTGAAAAGTTTTCTAGGCGGCCGACATCCATTTTCAAAAGTTATGAAACCATTTTGGTATTTGGAAAAGTAAAATCGATCACTTAAAAAATATTTCTTACACAAAATACAAATGTCTCTAGCTTTGGTCATTCTTCTCGTAGAGAGTGTTTAAGCCTTTAGTTATGTTTGTGACAAACTTAAATTTTGTAAAAGTGAAAAGTTTTCTAGGCGGCCGACATCCATTTTCAAAAGTTATGAAACCATTTTGGTATTTGGAAAAGTAAAATCGATCACTTAAAAAATATTTCTTACACAAAATACAAATGTCTCTAGCTTTGGTCATTCTTCTCGTAGAGAGTGTTTAAGCCTTTAGTTATGTTTGTGACAACTTAAATTTTGTAAAAGTGAAAAGTTTTCTAGGCGGCCGACATCCATTTTCAAAAGTTATGAAACCATTTTGGTATTTGGAAAAGTAAAATCGATCACTTAAAAAATATTTCTTACACAAAATACAAATGTCTCTAGCTTTGGTCATTCTTCTCGTAGAGAGTGTTTAAGCCTTTAGTTATGTTTGTGACAACTTAAATTTTGTAAAAGTGAAAATTTTCTAGGCGGCCGACATCCATTTTCAAAAGTTATGAAACCATTTTGGTATTTGGAAAAGTAAAATCGATCACTTAAAAAATATTTCTTACACAAAATACAAATGTCTCTAGCTTTGGTCATTCTTCTCGTAGAGAGTGTTTAAGCCTTTAGTTATGTTTGTGACAACTTAAATTTTGTAAAAGTGAAAATTTTCTAGGCGGCCGACATCCATTTTCAAAAGTTATGAAACCATTTTGGTATTTGGAAAAGTAAAATCGATCACTTAAAAAATATTTCTTACACAAAATACAAATGTCTCTAGCTTTGGTCATTCTTCTCGTAGAGAGTGTTTAAGCCTTTAGTTATGTTTGTGACAACTTAAATTTTGTAAAAGTGAAAAGTTTTCTAGGCGGCCGACATCCATTTTCAAAAGTTATGAAACCATTTTGGTATTTGGAAAAGTAAAATCGATCACTTAAAAAATATTTCTTACACAAAATACAAATGTCTCTAGCTTTGATCATTCTTCTCGTAGAGAGTGTTTAAGCCTTTAGTTATGTTTGTGACAACTTAAATTTTGTAAAAGTGAAAAGTTTTCTAGGCGGCCGACATCCATTTTCAAAAGTTATGAAACCATTTTGGTATTTGGAAAAGTAAAATCGATCACTTAAAAAATATTTCTTACACAAAATACAAATGTCTCTAGCTTTGGTCATTCTTCTCGTAGAGAGTGTTTAAGCCTTTAGTTATGTTTGTGACAACTTAAATTTTGTAAAAGTGAAAAGTTTTATAGGCGGCCGACATCCATTTTCAAAAGTTATGAAACCATTTTGGTATTTGGAAAAGTAAAATCGATCACTTAAAAAATATTTCTTACACAAAATACAAATGTCTCTAGCTTTGATCATTCTTCTCGTAGACAGTGTTTAAGCCTTTAGTTATGTTTGTGACAACTTAAATTTTGTAAAAGTGAAAATTTTCTAGGCGGCCGACATCCATTTTCAAAAGTTATGAAACCATTTTGGTATTTGGAAAAGTAAAATCGATCACTTAAAAAATATTTCTTACACAAAATACAAATGTCTCTAGCTTTGGTCATTCTTCTCGTAGAGAGTGTTTAAGCCTTTAGTTATGTTTGTGACAACTTAAATTTTGTAAAAGTGAAAATTTTCTAGGCGGCCGACATCCATTTTCAAAAGTTATGAAACCATTTTGGTATTTGGAAAAGTAAAATCGATCACTTAAAAAATATTTCTTACACAAAATACAAATGTCTCTAGCTTTGGTCATTCTTCTCGTAGAAAGTGTTTAAGCCTTTAGTTATGTTTGTGACAACTTAAATTTTGTAAAAGTGAAAAGTTTTCTAGGCGGCCGACATCCATTTTCAAAAGTTATGAAACCATTTTGGTATTTGGAAAAGTAAAATCGATCACTTAAAAAATATTTCTTACACAAAATACAAATGTCTCTAGCTTTGGTCATTCTTTTCGTAGAGAGTGTTTAAGCCTTTAGTTATGTTTGTGCAAACTTAAATTTTGTAAAAGTGAAAAGTTATCTAGGCGGCCGACATCCATTTTCAAAAGTTATGAAACCATTTTGGTATTTGGAAAAGTAAAATCGATCACTTAAAAAATATTTCTTACACAAAATACAAATGTCTCTAGCTTTGGTCATTCTTCTCGTAGAGAGTGTTTAAGCCTTTAGTTATGTTTGTGACAACTTAAATTTTGTAAAAGTGAAAAGTTTTCTAGGCGGCCGACATCCATTTTCAAAAGTTATGAAACCATTTTGGTATTTGGAAAAGTAAAATCGATCACTTAAAAAATATTTCTTACACAAAATACAAATGTCTCTAGCTTTGGTCATTCTTCTCGTAGAGAGTGTTTAAGCCTTTAGTTATGTTTGTGACAACTTAAATTTTGTAAAAGTGAAAAGTTTTCTAGGCGGCCGACATCCATTTTCAAAAGTTATGAAACCATTTTGGTATTTGGAAAAGTAAAATCGATCACTTAAAAAATATTTCTTACACAAAATACAAATGTCTCTAGCTTTGGTCATTCTTCTCGTAGAGAGTGTTTAAGCCTTTAGTTATGTTTGTGACAACTTAAATTTTGTAAAAGTGAAAAGTTTTATAGGCGGCCGACATCCATTTTCAAAAGTTATGAAACCATTTTGGTATTTGGAAAAGTAAAATCGATCACTTAAAAAATATTTCTTACACAAAATACAAATGTCTCTAGCTTTGATCATTCTTCTCGTAGACAGTGTTTAAGCCTTTAGTTATGTTTGTGCCAACTTAAATTTTGTAAAAGTGAAAATTTTCTAGGCGGCCGACATCCATTTTCAAATTATGAAACCATTTTGGTATTTGGAAAAGTAAAATCGATCACTTAAAAAATATTTCTTACACAAAATACAAATGTCTCTAGCTTTGGTCATTCTTCTCGTAGAGAGTGTTTAAGCCTTTAGTTATGTTTGTACAACTTAAATTTTGTAAAAGTGAAAATTTTCTAGGCGGCCGACATCCATTTTCAAAAGTTATGAAACCATTTTGGTATTTGGAAAAGTAAAATCGATCACTTAAAAAATATTTCTTACACAAAATACAAATGTCTCTAGCTTTGGTCATTCTTTTCGTAGAGAGTGTTTAAGCCTTTAGTTATGTTTGTACAAATTAAATTTTGTAAAAGTGAAAAGTTTTCTAGGCGGCCGACATCCATTTTCAAAAGTTATGAAACCATTTTGGTATTTGGAAAAGTAAAATCGATCACTTAAAAAATATTTCTTACACAAAATACAAATGTCTCTAGCTTTGGTCATTCTTCTCGTAGAGAGTGTTTAAGCCTTTAGTTATGTTTGTGACAACTTAAATTTTGTAAAAGTGAAAATTTTCTAGGCGGCCGACATCCATTTTCAAAAGTTATGAAACCATTTTGGTATTTGGAAAAGTAAAATCGATCACTTAAAAAATATTTCTTACACAAAATACAAATGTCTCTAGCTTTGGTCATTCTTCTCGTAGAAAGTGTTTAAGCCTTTAGTTATGTTTGTGACAACTTAAATTTTGTAAAAGTGAAAAGTTTTCTAGGCGGCCGACATCCATTTTCAAAAGTTATGAAACCATTTTGGTATTTGGAAAATTATAATCGATCACTTAAAAAATATTTCTTACACAAAATACAAATGTCTCTAGCTTTGGTCATTCTTTTCGTAGAGAGTGTTTAAGCCTTTAGTTATGTTTGTGACAACTTAAATTTTGTAAAAGTGAAAATTTTCTAGGCGGCCGACATCCATTTTCAAAAGTTATGAAACCATTTTGGTATTTGGAAAAGTAAAATCGATCACTTAAAAAATATTTCTTACACAAAATACAAATGTCTCTAGCTTTGGTCATTCTTCTCGTAGAGAGTGTTTAAGCCTTTAGTTATGTTTGTACAAACTTAAATTTTGTAAAAGTGAAAAGTTTTCTAGGCGGCCGACATCCATTTTCAAAAGTTATGAAACCATTTTGGTATTTGGAAAAGTAAAATCGATCACTTAAAAAATATTTCTTACACAAAATACAAATGTCTCTAGCTTTGGTCATTCTTCTCGTAGAGAGTGTTTAAGCCTTTAGTTATGTTTGTACAAACTTAAATTTTGTAAAAGTGAAAAGTTTTCTAGGCGGCCGACATCCATTTTCAAAAGTTATGAAACCATTTTGGTATTTGGAAAAGTAAAATCGATCACTTAAAAAATATTTCTTACACAAAATACAAATGTCTCTAGCTTTGGTCATTCTTTTCGTAGAGAGTGTTTAAGCCTTTAGTTATGTTTGTGCAAACTTAAATTTTGTAAAAGTGAAAAGTTATCTAGGCGGCCGACATCCATTTTCAAAAGTTATGAAACCATTTTGGTATTTGGAAAAGTAAAATCGATCACTTAAAAAATATTTCTTACACAAAATACAAATGTCTCTAGCTTTGGTCATTCTTCTCGTAGAGAGTGTTTAAGCCTTTAGTTATGTTTGTGACAACTTAAATTTTGTAAAAGTGAAAAGTTTTATAGGCGGCCGACATCCATTTTCAAAAGTTATGAAACCATTTTGGTATTTGGAAAAGTAAAATCGATCACTTAAAAAATATTTCTTACACAAAATACAAATGTCTCTAGCTTTGATCATTCTTCTCGTAGACAGTGTTTAAGCCTTTAGTTATGTTTGTGACAACTTAAATTTTGTAAAAGTGAAAATTTTCTAGGCGGCCGACATCCATTTTCAAAAGTTATGAAACCATTTTGGTATTTGGAAAAGTAAAATCGATCACTTAAAAAATATTTCTTACACAAAATACAAATGTCTCTAGCTTTGGTCATTCTTCTCGTAGAGAGTGTTTAAGCCTTTAGTTATGTTTGTGACAACTTAAATTTTGTAAAAGTGAAAATTTTCTAGGCGGCCGACATCCATTTTCAAAAGTTATGAAACCATTTTGGTATTTGGAAAAGTAAAATCGATCACTTAAAAAATATTTCTTACACAAAATACAAATGTCTCTAGCTTTGGTCATTCTTTTCGTAGAGAGTGTTTAAGCCTTTAGTTATGTTTGTGCAAACTTAAATTTTGTAAAAGTGAAAAGTTATCTAGGCGGCCGACATCCATTTTCAAAAGTTATGAAACCATTTTGGTATTTGGAAAAGTAAAATCGATCACTTAAAAAATATTTCTTACACAAAATACAAATGTCTCTAGCTTTGGTCATTCTTCTCGTAGAGAGTGTTTAAGCCTTTAGTTATGTTTGTGACAACTTAAATTTTGTAAAAAGTGAAAAGTTTTATAGGCGGCCGACATCCATTTTCAAAAGTTATGAAACCATTTTGGTATTTGGAAAAGTAAAATCGATCACTTAAAAAATATTTCTTACACAAAATACAAATGTCTCTAGCTTTGATCATTCTTCTCGTAGACAGTGTTTAAGCCTTTAGTTATGTTGTGCAAACTTAAATTTTGTAAAAGTGAAAAGTGTTCTAGGCGGCCGACATCCATTTTCAAAAGTTATGAAACCATTTTGGTATTTGGAAAAGTAAAATCGATCACTTAAAAAATATTTCTTACACAAAATACAAATGTCTCTAGCTTTGGTCATTCTTTTCGTAGAGAGTGTTTAAGCCTTTAGTTATGTTTGTGCAAACTTAAATTTTGTAAAAGTGAAAAGTTATCTAGGCGGCCGACATCCATTTTCAAAAGTTATGAAACCATTTTGGTATTTGGAAAAGTAAAATCGATCACTTAAAAAATATTTCTTACACAAAATACAAATGTCTCTAGCTTTGGTCATTCTTCTCGTAGAAAGTGTTTAAGCCTTTAGTTATGTTTGTGACAACTTAAATTTTGTAAAAGTGAAAAGTTTTCTAGGCGGCCGACATCCATTTTCAAAAGTTATGAAACCATTTTGGTATTTGGAAAATTATAATCGATCACTTAAAAAATATTTCTTACACAAAATACAAATGTCTCTAGCTTTGGTCATTCTTTTCGTAGAGAGTGTTTAAGCCTTTAGTTATGTTTGTGACAACTTAAATTTTGTAAAAGTGAAAAGTTTTATAGGCGGCCGACATCCATTTTCAAAAGTTATGAAACCATTTTGGTATTTGGAAAAGTAAAATCGATCACTTAAAAAATATTTCTTACACAAAATACAAATGTCTCTAGCTTTGATCATTCTTCTCGTAGACAGTGTTTAAGCCTTTAGTTATGTT
>ARYC01017495.1:0-14716 GCA_000711775.1 Oxytricha trifallax | reverse complement strand
GCGAAAATCAAAATTGGCATTTTGATAAAATGTCGAAATCCGCGGCAACTTTCGAAATTCAAACCTTTCCCGTCCATAACTGAAGTATAGCCAGTAGAAATGTGAAGACGGGAATAGCTAGAAGTTAATGGCACCAAAATCGAAAATTCAGGTCTTCAGTTTTGGGCCTCAAAAATGCTTTTTGGCTTAAGCCAAAGCACTGGATTATAGGGGTCAGGCCGGTAGTATACCAATGTTGAAAAATCTCGAGAACGGCACCGACAATCTACTGGATTTCAAACTGCTCTGAACTTAAAATAAAAAATCACACTAATCTAATCATATTAATCTAATCATATTCAAACTTTGTAAGAGCCGTGATAGTGCCAACCCTTCTTTTTGCATTCTCGAGATCGGCTCCCTCAAATTAAGTTAAATTCTGTCCTTTTTAATTTCCTTATTTATCGATATACTTAAAACTTTTTATCAACTTACAAATTCTATGAGTACATAAACCCCAATACGTATGTACACATAGAATTTGTAAGTTGATAAAAAGTTTTAAGTATATCGATAAATAAGGAAATTTAAAAGGACAGAATTTAACTTAATTTGAGGGAGCCGATCTCGAGAATGCAAAAAGAAGGGCTGGCACTATCACGGCTCTTACAAAGTATGAATATGATTAGATTAATATGATTAGATTGGTGTGATTTTTAATTTTAAGTTCAGAGCAGTTTGAAATCCAGTAGGTTGTCGAGGCCGTTCTCGAGATTTTTCAACATTGGTATACTATTATACCGGTCTGACCCCTATAATCCAGTGCTTTGGCTTAAGCCAAAAAGCATTTTTTAGGGTCAAAACTGAAGACCCAAATTTTCGATTTCGGGTGCCATTAACTTCTTAGATATTCTCGTCTTCACATTTCTACTGGCCATTATTCAGTTATGGACGGGGAAAGGTTTGAATTTCGAAAGTTGCCGCGGATTTCGACATTTTTCAAAAAGCCAATTTTGGGTTTTGCCCATCTTGAAAATTCCTAAAATATATCACAGCTCTTCAACCACCCACCTCCAGGCAACTCTAAGCTACTCGTTTAATGAGTTATAGTGAATAATCATTATTTGTCTTGGTTTGGCAGTGAGTCAGCCATAAATCCGGAGGATATAAGCAAAAGAGTGTTTTTTTCATATAGTTAAGGATCAATAATCCAGTCGAAATTTTAATAATCCAGTGGTTTAATAGTAAAATACAGTCGAATTAATCATTAAAATTAAGCATAAATCAGATGAATCCAGCCACTGGATTTTAGAAAACCTCTGAAATCAGCCTTCAATAACTTTTGAATGCGAGTGCTGGTAAGCTTAAATCTTCGATATTATCTTCTATTTAGAAGGTATTAATGATTTGCAAGTGCCGCAGGAGGCACCTGATTAGTCAAACTCAGATTGGATTTTTGAAAATCATCAAGCCAATGGAAATTTTGAAGAAAATTTTAAAGCCAAGGGCATTAAGTGTGAGTATTAAAATGCGCAAGACAGCGATAAAATCAACCGCGCTAAAGAATTTCTGCAATAAAATAACTATAACTTGAAAATGCTGCTGTAGCAGGCGGATTTTGCAGCATATAATAAAACTTTTGATTTTAAGTAGTATGTGAGAAAGTATATAAATAACAAAAAGCCAAAGAAGATCAAGCACAGCCATTAGAGTAAATCCGTGGTATCATAGCCTCTAGATGTTACTGTTGCTATCGAAGAGCTTAAGGAGAGTGAATAAGCTACGAATCTCAGCTTTGCAAGTGTTTAAAATCAAAATAAAGAACCCTTACCTCAACTCTTTATTAACTATGGCTCGATCATTGGCCATGAGATTCTCATAAAGCACTTCGAAAGTTTCAAGAATTCTTCATATTATTAAAGGTCTTGCATTTTGCAAGAAATAGTTACTCGAAACACCCAGTCACTTTTCTCCTTCCTAAGCAATTTTGAGAACGTTAGTGACCAGAAACTAAGCGAGAACTTGTTCTCATTGCTTGTGGATTTGATTTAGAGCAATAATAAGTTAGATGAAGACTCAAAGCCACATATTTTTTTAGCTGCTCTTGGTTATAATATGGGAGAAAGAGTATAAATTGAAGATAAATTAATACAAGAATCAATCTTATTATTAATACGCTCACCTAATACGAGACAAGCTCTAGGTTTAACGAACTTTGTATTCTTTAATTCAGTTGCAGCATTCACTAAACAGCTTGCACCAGTGCAGAAATTGGATTCTACTCTCCCCTATATTATACAATTAATGGGTTAAACGGTAATTATTCGCAGTCGACTCTCAAGTTTAAAAGCTAATACCTACTTCATTCTTTATCTTGAATGTGCCTTTCATTACTCTACTCAAGCAAGACTGTGGCTTGCTCTTAATCAGAGACATACCTGTAGAATATACAGAGTACTTCGTAAGAATTTGTGCTCTCTCTTTTTCTCCTACAGTTGAAGCTCTCAAAGATTATATATCAATTACTATGGCTACTTTCTTATAGAAGTAAGAGGTTATTGATTCAAACACTATGGTTTACTTTATGAAAGGCCTTGCATAAAGGCTGCAGAGCAGAGACGAGTAGTTGGTAGGCAAAGTAGAGCAGTTCAAGAAGCTTCAGCAGCAAATTATAGAAGTTTAAATTGAAAAGAATGTGAGTGTGAGCAACAGCATTATTGAAAATTGCCTTAATGGCGACTGCTCTGAAATTCAAAGAATTTTACACTTACCGAAAAATATGGAAGCTTTCTCTGATAAAACAATTGTAGACTTACTTCAACTCTTTGAGAACGCTAATATCTCGTACATGTTAGCTCGTGCTTTCAATTCATAGCCAAGGAATGAAAGGTTAAGTGTGAGTTATGACTTAGAAAAGCTGCAGCAAAATCTTGGCTTTAAGTTATATAGTTCTCAAATTTTGTGCATTAACTATATTTGCGAAAACTTGCACGCAAACCATTTAATACATTTTGGTATTGGTAATGGCAAGACCTTGATCTGCGTTGCGATAGCCATTCTTATAGCTCTTAAAACGAAGCTATCCGTAATCATAGTTGGCAAGAATGAGCACTTAGTGCAGAGAGATTACCAAAAATTTTAAAAAGTTATCAGTGCAATGGAACTTGATTCAAACCATAATTTCTTTGCAAAAAATACAGGCATTTATTTTTTCACTCAACCACAACTCAAGAAACAAATGAAGGCTGCTAAATTCATGAGTGTGTGGCACGATAGCATCGTGCTTATTGATGAATACGACTGGATTCTCTTCGATGGCTCTGCTGATAACATTATAAACCAGCTAAATTTTTACAAGCAGTCAAGAAGTATTATTGGATTTTCAGGAAGCCATCTTTCTCAAGGTGAAGAAAATTGTCTTAGTTTAGCTTTGCATAGCACACCTGTAGTATTCCCTACCCTTGATAAACTGCAAGGAGATAAGAAAACTTAGTTAGCAGACTTGCTGATAAGTTCAAACCAAGGAGATTACTTACAGAGAATCAAGGAAATCATAAAGGATTAAGTAGCTGTTTCACCAGTTTTAATAGTGGCTTCAACAAATTACAGTGCTATTGAAATAGGTTTAAAGAAATCGATTTTGATTTCATTAGTTTCAACCACTCCTAAGCGACTGCAATTGAATCTGTGCTTGAAGGCAGGTATTTAATGAGAAATGCAAGCAAAAACTACGGGGTTTACTTGCTCAACGAGGCACAGGGGAGAGGAACAGATATCTAAACTAATGATGAAATCGATTAAAATGGTGGTTCATATTTAATCATTGCTGATGTTTTCTCACAATGATCTGAAGAATAAATCATTGGTAGAATTTGGAGACTTAACACTAAAGGCAGGTGGCAGCTATTATTATATAAGCAAGCTTCTAAAGATAGTGCAGAGCAGTTGCTTATAGTTGAAATGAAAGAGATAGAGCTTATACTTGCTCGCAAGCACAATTAAGTATAATCAATTTATAAAATCTATTAGAAGCAATGGAAAATTTTCTTGAATAAAACCAGGTGCCTTAAGAATAAATTTCTGCAGAGCTTTCAAATGAATAGGAGCAAGATAATATTGTAAGAGAAATCGTTCAACATATTGTATCTCTCACTGAGAAAGCTTACAGTGAAGCAAGCAACCCAGCAGCAGTAGTGAAGCAAAATAATCTTGAAGAAGAAAAGGAGCCTTAATAAATTGAAGAATAAGGTGAATAAAGTAAGTTGGGTTTTTATTAACCTTCTCTCATAGAGCTTATTGAATAGAAGATGAGTTAAACCCTGTGCTTCAAGATAAACCATTCGAGCAGGTATAGCAATTGGTGCACAGGAGTTTAAAGCGGTAGCACCATGAAATTACTAAGGCTCAAAGCAGAGAGAGATCCAAAAGTAAAGCAGTTCTGCAAGTTCAAAGAGAAGATTATTGAAAGGTTAACAGAAGCTTGACTTAATCAAAGAATAAAATAAGACTTGAGAGTTGGTTACTCGTCGCAGTGCTAGAGATAAAACATTCACTTGCACTTATACAGAGCTGCCAGAGAGTGAAGAGACAATGGAAAGATGGTTGAAGGCAGGCTCGAGTGAGAGAAGGCACTTTAAAAGCGACATAAACCATAGAAATTCAGAGAGAAAACCAAGATTAAGAATTTGATTTATCTTAATTTTTTAAAGAAATTCACCATATTCATGTTTTTTCTATTAATAGCGTATAGAGAATCGTGGAGGAATAGAAGCAGCAGCACTCATTGTCTCATGTTTGGAGATTGATTTTGCATGTTCTACAGGTTACCATCTTGCATAAACTGCTCTTTCATCTTGCGTAAGTCAAGCAACTCACTTTCCATATTATCATGTTATTGCTTCAACTTTTTAGTTTACTGCAAGAATTCCTGCTTATCTTATTTCAAAGCATCTTCATAATCCTTTACCTCCTCTAACTATTCACGGGTTCTCTTTCTTTTAGATGAATCCTTAACGAGATTCACAGCCTTACCTCGCTCAGCTACACAATAAATTAAGAGAGAGTAAACTTACTGCTAAAGTTAAGGCATCTGCTGAGAGCGTCCACGACCTCGGGTCTCATTTCTATAACGATATCTCTATTTTACTCGAGCTTTTCTCTTCGTTAGAGCATTGCATCATGAATCATCTGGGAGACACCGTCGGTGTCTAGGGTGAAGAGCAAATCGCAGATCCATTATCTGTCAAGGTGGACCCAATCTCGTTCTTCAGGCAAGTATTGCAGCAGTCTTGAAGACCTTCTTGCATAATCGAGAAAGTCTTGAACTGTAAGTCCATCTATTTGAGGCACTGCTGATACTTTTACTGCGTCTCTTCTTACGTACTATATTAACAGTTACAGGGTTAAGCTAGGGGTTACGTCTTTCTCGCTCTTATGATTTACTTTAGGAAATAAATGTTGGTGGAGTCTGCTTTTGGTAAGAAAGCGTGGCAGTCTTGGGCAAGAAAGTTGTATAGCTCTTTCTTACTTTTGCACTTCTGGGCGAGTTCTGAAACATTGATACCAGTAAGTTATTATTGGTTCATTAAACTTTAAAATTTAGGTGCCTTACGCCATTTTATATAGGTCAATTTTGATTCAGGAAGACACTACCGTTACTAAAATCAGAGAGTGCTTTTCATAATAATGAAATCGTACCAGCACGATCCAATTTCCGCTAGTTGAATTCCTACCAGCACCAGCAGAATTCATTATTATTAAATTTAAGAATCCATTCATGGAATCATATTCTAAAAAACGACAGTCAAGACTGTCAGAATTCTTTAAGTTAGTAGATAACGATTTTGATGGTAATAGTTCTAGTGAAGAGCAGAGCTCTTCTAGTGGTTCTGAAGATTCTTGCGATTATCAGAATACTTAACTACTAATATGCTTTACTAGAGGAACATAACTCTTGCAGATGTGACAATAGAAGAAGTAAGTGAAAAGGATATGATTTCATTATTCAATGAAATACGTGATGAAATTTCAGAGTTTGAAATCGATGGATTTATCATAGATCCTAAAGAAAAATATAGAGAAAGTACTAAAAAAGAAGCTAAAGAATCATTGCTTAATGATAATTAAATTAAGACTCTTGGTTAACTAGTGTTAAAGCTTTATACTGAGTATAAGTAATCAGATTTAGAACCCTAGAGTATTATGGATTGTGGTTAAGATTTTGATTTTAAAGCTCTTGAAGCTAAAGTTATTGAAAATCATAAAGTCAAAGATTAAATTCCAATTTTTGGTTAGCACACACAATTGGATGCAATAGTTCCTCGTAGACTACAAAAGTAATTAAGGAAAGAGAAATAATTGCAAGAGAAAGAACTTAAACTTGCAGAGGAATCACTTAGATTAAGAGTTTCAGAAAAGTTAACTTACTTATAAATAATGGATAGACTTGGTATTTCATACTATAAATTAAGAAGGTACTTAAGAAGCCCAGTAAAGAAAGCCTAATTCTGGAATCTAAAATAAATTAATAGAGGCAAGTATAAGAAGCTGCATAGCAGAGCACGCACTCATATTGTTAACATGTTAATGTATAACACTTAACCAGCGCAGCTTTCGGATATATAACAAAGTTTACAGAAGAATATATAGTTAAGGTGTAGTAAGTAAATGATTAGAAGATTTTTGAAAAATGAATTAATGATGACTTATAAATAAATTAAGTAGATTTCAACTTTGCATAATAGCAACAGTAGTAAGTTATAAAGATAGTATGCAGCTCAGTAATTTGTGGAACACTTAAGTAAGGGTAGAAGAATTATCAATATTGATGAATCAACTCTTAACTAAACAGATTAAAGACACAGAGGTTGGACTGCTCCTTATGTAAAAAATCGAGTTACAAATTCACAGAGACTAAAATAAATGAATTTAATTATTGGAGTTGCAAGTACAGGAGAGCTGTACTATACAGTTAATCATGGAAGAGCTAATAGCACTCATTTATGTACTTTCTATGTAAGCTCGTTTATGTATTGGATTCAGTTGACACTAGTTGGAGATCAAATACTTTAATTCTTCTTGATAATGCCCCTTATCACAGATCACAAAGTATTATGGATAAGTACCTTGATTTGGCTTTGTCCATTATGTTTTTAGGGCCTTATCACTATAGGATTGCACCTGTTGAATTAATGTACTCTTGGATTAAAAATAGAGACTTAATTGGCTTAATACAAGAGCTTCATCAAAGTAAGTTTATTATTAGTGATTTAATTTAGAGGTTATTTGGCAGCTTTTATGAAGGAGCTGGGAATGAATATAAGCAGGATTAATTAGAATTTGGTAAGACGCTGCTTTTATCATGTTTTCACAGCAGCCTTGGAATCAATTTCTCTCATAGACCTGTGATTGAAAATGAAAGGCAAAACTGAAAACTTAATTTTAACTCTTTTTAATTTAATACTTTTCACAATAAGTAAAGCTAGGAAATTTCAAATCTAATAGAATTACTAATGTAATTTATTCTGTTTTAAGGGAATTAATTTGGCAAATAATTTATTAGAATTTACACATTTATATAGAATAAGGGATGATTATAACTTAGAGATTTATTTAGATTTTACTATTATAAACTTCACATTTTTATTTTAATTAAAATACCTATAAATTTCAATACATACTAAAACTATTTACTTTTCTACTTTAATTTTAAATAATTAAGACAGATCAATCGTATAAAAAAGTAAAATATCTTTATTATAATAAATAATCAAATTATTAAATATGTATAAATGTTTAAATAAAGCAGAGACATAATTTTTCAGTATATTTAATACAAAAAACTAGATTTTCAATTTATTTTGTTTGAAGGAAATATAGAGATTTAAATCTAAAATATAAAATAAGTCAAAGATAAAACTATATAATAAAAACTATTAGATTTCAAAAACATATTTATTTTATTTTTAATATTATAATTAAAATATTCTTACAGTTATTAAATCTAAAAATTACTGGATTAAAATTTTCTGAATTTCAAATATTCAAAAATTACCTTAGCTTATAACAGAAAATTATTTATTAATTTTTATAATATTAAATTAAAAATGTTACAAAATTATAAACAGATTCCAGCAATTTTACTATAGCCAATGAAAAATTTATCTTGTTAATTCTCAAGAGGTTCTCCGAGTCTTCCCTGATTCACTCGAGGGATTTTTTGTAAATTAATTCAAACTTAAGATCTAATTTTTTCCCTTGACTCAGCTACTTATTGAAATGAAAAATAAGTTAAAATCTACAACCAAAAATGTTATTGTTTTTACAAAATGCTCTACTTATTGAATGATATTCTTGATTTTTCTCAAATTAGTGGAAAATTTAAAAAGAAACTATTTTAAAAAATTTGAAAGCAAATTATAAATTGCAAAATGAAAAATAAATGAAAAATGAAAACAAAATTGAAACTAAAAATTGATTTTTATATAATTAAAATCAATAATTTTTGCCCTGATGTGATTTCGTGTAATATGATGAGGTATGATTAAGATTAATAGCAAAAAATTAAAATAATTTAATTATTAGTCTTTATGAAAAAATAAAATCTGCCTTATAATTCACCTAATGATCGGGCAAAAATTAAATTACAGCAAATAAAAAATGAGTTATTTCAGTATTTTGCTTCATTATAGAATGGAGAGTTGTTTAAATTTGAATTTAAATTAATTTTTATAAGTTTCTCGGTTAATTCAACAAAATGTTTTATAAATTTAGAACTAAGCTATTTTCAACAATTTCAGCCAAATTTGACTTAATTACTTTAAGTAAATTAACAATTGCTAAGATAACAGTACTTAAATTTATTTAATAAAAGGTAAGTAAATTATTTTTTTTACTATTTCTATTCAATTTATTTTTCCCTAAGTAGTGAAGCCTAAATATAATTTTTTAAAATCGAATTTAATTTAAGTAAGTTTATATTAGCTGGTTACAGAACCAATAGTCGCAACACTATTAATAACTAAAAATCTAAAAGTTAAAATAGTAAAATAAATTAGATTAAAATAATTCAGCAATAAAATCAAAAATAGTAGCAATAGTAATAGTAGAATTTTGAACAGCATTTATTCCAAAGTTCAGTTTAAAATTAGTAAGTTTAAATTAAAATAAAATTAAATATTAGAAATAAATAAATCAAAAAATAAATTTTTATATTAAGTAAATTTTAAATATAAGTAAAATCCCTAAGGAAATAATTAATAAAATTTATAAATTGTATTGTATTTTATAACTCTCAGTTGAATTGCAATTAATCTAAATATTCATATTTTTCATTACAAACTTTACAGATAAAACAAGTGAAGAAATAAATGTTTTATAATAATTAATTTTAATTTTAACTCTTATAAATTCTTAATGTTCAAGCTTTGCCTTAAAATGTTTTAGTTTTTATTTCTAAGTTTAAATATAGCCAATTTTTCTTAAACAATGTTCTCTTAATTTCTTAATTTACTTAATTTTATTCTAAGTTTAATCTTAATTTTAATTTATTCTAAATTACTTTCCTTGATTTTAACTTCCATTTTATAAATAATAAATAGTTAAGAAAATCTTTAATGAATAATTTAAAATCTAAGTTTAATCTATATTTAAAGATGAAGATGTTCCACATCGTTTTAGTTAAGGTATTATTAAAATTAATAATTTTATTTCTAAGGAACTTATAGTAAATATTTGTAATTTTGACTTAAACTCTAAAAAAAATAAAACATTGAATTTAGGCAGAGAATTAAATTTATTATTATGAAAGAAAGTTAGAATTGGTAATTTTAGGAAACTGTAAAACTAATTGAATTTCAAAGCTAAATTATATCATAAACAATTTGGAAAATTGTAAATATTATAATTACCATGTTTTGTATATTTATAAAATATTTAAATCTTACATAATCTAAGTATCTCGTCTATCCTTAAAATAACAACAGATTTTTCTACCTTTATTTTAAATTCATTAATATTGAAAAATGCTTACTAAATGCTAAGATAGTAGATTTATATTTAATGATACTCAATTTAATTGAATAATTGAATTTAAATTAGTAAATAAAACTCTAGCAATTTATAAAAAATGTTTGTAATAGAACTTGGCATGAATTTGTGCCTCTAAAATATTGCAAGGTTATTGGAAAAAAGTGATATAGAATTGCAAATTAGAGTGTATGTTTCACTAGCGTGAATTAAATCTAGTTTATATAAGCACTCTGTAAAGAGTGTAAGTGTAATTATCTTGAATTAATTTAATTTACCTTGTTTTAATAGTGCTTAAGTAGTTAGCTATATTGCTATTCCGATGTAACAAACGTTAGAGAGCAAAATTAGCGCAGTTTTTAAGGAAAATTATTTAAAATGTGCACTTGCTTATATTCCAATACACGGATCGATAGAGCGTGAGTTGCTCTTCAAAATGCACACAAAGCGCAGTGAAGTTGGTAGAGTGTGTGTGGGTTGCGTTGTTAATCAAGAAAGTGCGATAGCGATGGCAAATTTATCATTTTTTTTTTCCATTTTTAGTTTAATTATTAAAGTAGTAATTATTAATTAATTAAATTCAAACTTAATTCAAATGTGGAGGTAAAATCGCATCCCTTCACAAATAGTGTGAATGGTAAAACTTTGCCGCTAGTCGGTCAACAGGGTACAAACCCCATATATTCTTGATCAGCATGTCAAACTCTATAAGACTGGTAAGTATGGCCTCAAAATAAAATCATGAAATTTTTCCCATTTTCACCGTACTTGCATTCTCGAGATCGGCTTCCTCAAATTAAGTTAAATTCTGTCCTTTTAAATTTCCTTATTTATCGATATACTTAAAACTTTTTATCAACTTACAAATTCTATGTGTACATACGTATTGGGGTTTATATATAAAATGGATAATTTTATATCTTTGATTTTATGGTATAAAACACTTGAAATAAAAGTGATTAAAAATATTATCATAAAAAGCTATTAATATTAATATTTTAGTTACATAATTTAATAATTAGGTATTATTTGATTTTTGAATGAATTTTATTTTTTACATTTTATTATGTAAACTTAATAAGTGTGATCAATTAAAAATCAAGAAATGGAAAAAGGCAGGGATTAGATGAAAGCAGGATAACAGCAAAGGAACGGGCGAAGAATACTACCAGTCTATATGAAAAATAATCCAACAAACCAACAAACTAGAAATCACTCAAGGACTATTTTGAAAGTTCAAATGTGAAGTAAAATATTAAGAAAACTTATAACCAAAATGCCCGAATCTAATTATATAAAAAAAAGTTACAAAGATTAAGACAATTTTAGCATTAAGTTGAATAACGGCCGACAACTTCAACTTCACCAGTCTCAGAGAGAAGTTGAAGGATGGGTTAGAAGAACCGAGAGATTTGCAGAAAACTAACGTAGCAAAAGCAGAGAACAAACCATCAACAATAAAAGATAGATAGCTCTGCAGTCAATCGAGCTAAATATATGCCTATATAATGTGAGAGGAATCAACTCAAAACTAAAACAAGACCAGCTATTGAGGGCAATCGAGTACAAATAACCAGACTTTATAGGACTTGTAGAAACTAGGCTTACAAGGATGATGGGGATTAACAACAAGAATATAGCGTAGGCTCAACTAGCCATGAATGGAGGAGTGCTGGTGCTAAATAATAGAAAGTTCCTTATGAATACAATAAAGACATTAAAGAATTATATTGTGTAGACCATAATAAATGTGCGATAATTCCCACTACATATAATTACAGCTTACATACCACCGTATTGTAACGACGAAGTCAAAGAACTTCAGAATAGACTAATGTGTATGATAAGATCTCTAAAATAAAAATATTAGAAACATAGAATCATTGTTATGGTCGACTTCAATTTCCATATTAAGGAATTGGGCAAAAGATTAAGGCCTGAAAGAATCCATTCCAGTAGGAGTGGAAACTCATACAAAGGGAAATTAACTTGACTAAATTTTCTCAAATGTAGAAACAGCTAGCTGGGAAACGTGTTAACTCAAACAAGCTGACGATAAGTTGGTACAAGTGAATTTGAAAATTAAGTTCCACGAAAATGATTTCTAACTATCAGATAGAGCTGACATCAGGAAATAGTGTTGGCAAACCTTTAATACCGAAAAGAGAGAATTAACACTAGAAGACCTGGACCAACCAATTCAGAGATGTTTTATAGAGAAACTAGAAAGGCAGTTTAAAGGAAAGAAATTTTATTAGTAACCTCCAGAGTGAGCGAACAAAAACAAAGTAGGAGGCCTCGGTAACGTATTCTAAGTTGCAAAACTACAGTGGAAAGAAGCAATCATAGAAATGGAACATTGTCTTGATAGAAACGACTTGAAAGAGTTTTTTTACCTGGTAAAGAGGTTGACTAAGAACCAGAAATAATAAAAACCTCAAAACTCCTTAATGAGGATAATAAGTGCTTTGATTTGTAGGGTATAGTTGGGGTATTATTGTGGTTAAAAGAGAAAATGCAGTCTTTATATTAATTTAATGTATATTTGATGATTATTAGTTGATTTAACTCAAATGAATTTCATTTGCTTGTTTTTGTTGTATCTCTTGAATCTGCTGTCTTTAGTGGTTCAAGCTTGTCGTCTAATGATTACTAGGATAGTGAGGAGCTCTTACTATTATCATCTCGACTAAATTTCTAATTTCTTCGCTTACATCTTCCTATTTTATATGTTTCTAAGCTAAGGCTAATTGATTATTTTTCATGCTTTGAGCCAAAGTAAGACATACTTTCCATATCGCTCTTTAATATAATAGCAGCAGCTGCCATTCATCCCACTATACTGAACCATTGGTCCACTTCTCCCTGGTTGGAAAAATTCCTGGGGTACCAAGAACCTTAGCTAAGGTTATATTTTCTTAAACTACTTCTTAAGGGCGAAGGTTCAGCATTACATTTTCATGCTTCAAATCTCTATGAACAAATCCAAGTTCATGCAACTCTTTGACATGCTTTATCATTTCTGATAGAATATAATTTAAATCATGTGGGTATCTGTTATGATATAAGTAGTCTGTAAGAGTCATTTCCAATTTCTTCAGTCTAATAACGATGAAGCCATAACCTAAAATAACTCCATCTAACTTTAGCAAGTTCTTGCAATCTCTCTTCTATACCTCTCTTATAATCATATATTCATTAGTGAATTCATTCAGGTACTGCTCATTCTTAATTAGATAGCTGAAAGGGTGAGCCTTATATGCATACTCATCAACCACTATGAGCTTTACTTTGTTAGCCATGCTTATATTAAAATAATTTTCGATGCAACTGCTGAGATCAACTACATTCAATGCAGGATTATACATAGCTCTCTCTCTTAGAAACATACTAGAAAGGTATTTCCTGCAGGTTGATTAATTGTTTCAAATCGTTTCTACCTCTTGACCTTTTCCTGCTATTCTCTTTGAGAATTAAGTGTATTTGATTTTCTCTATGCTGATATTAGTTATTTAGTCTCTACATTTTACATCAAGAACCCACTAAGGTAATGCTTCTGCATGTGCCTCTTAACTTTAGCTGACTGAGTATATGAGTTCATGCATGTCGTGAACTAACCAGCTAAAATAGCATAATTATAGGTGAATAAATTAATTTAATCAATTTTGCTCATGTTTGACTCTAATATTAAAATAAATATATATTTTTAGGTACTCTACCGCAGATTTTTATATATAATCCTGTTTTACGCTAGAGTACCTTAATTATATTAATTAAATTAAATAAATAAAATCAGATATTGCATTACTTTTTACAGAAAATGCATTAAATTAAAATGTTATATATAAGAGTAATTAAAATTGGTATAATAATATATTATAAGTTGAACCTCTTAAAATATTGCTACCCAGAGTAGCAAAAAGTAACTATATTTGTTTTATTATAGTTATTATTTATTTTTAATGCATTTTTTCTGTAAAATGTAATGCAATATCTGATTTTATTTATTTAATTTAATTAATATAATTAAGGTACTCTAGCGTAAAACAGGATTATATATAAAAATCTGCGGAAGAGTACCTAAAAATATATATTTATTTTAATATTAAATTCAAGCATGTGCAAAATTGATTAAATTAATTAATTGACCTATAATTATGCTATTTTAGCTAAATACCTGCCATCTATCTTATCGTGCTTGAAATACATCTTAGCCTTTCCAGAATGTATCTCTTTAATATGCCTCTTCAAGCTTTATTCAGATGAGAAAAAATTCTAGCAGTCTTGACATTTATTTTTTTTTATTTTTTCAACTGGTAGCTGTTCTTTTTCTTCCTCAAAATAATAAATTTAAGTTTAAACTACTATCTCTGCGCACTCCTTCTAGTTTAATATTTCTATGATAAAAAACCTCTGCTTCAAACTCAAGAGCTCTTAGCTCTACCTCCCTCTGAACATAAATAATTTCAGGATTTTTAATTTAGCCAAAGTTTAGCTATGATTATCCTGCTCCAAGAGAGACTGCTTAACGATTTAGGTTAGCCGCCATGTTTAAATTCAAATTTTAATTTCTATATAAAATCTCTAAATCCTCACAAGTTATAGTTTCTCGGTATCGTAGTTTCCATAACAATAATAATGGTTGATTTTGAAGTGTTAGAGATCATATTTATACTTAGTTTATAACTATAAATTTTTCAAATTTCATGCA
>ARYC01017494.1:0-49724 GCA_000711775.1 Oxytricha trifallax | reverse complement strand
ATTTAAATAGAATAAGGGATGATTATAACTTAGAGATTTATTTAGATTTTACTATTATAAACTTCACATTTTTATTTTAATTAAAATACCTATAAATTTCAATACATACTAAAACTATTTACTTTGCTACTTTAATTTTAAATAATTAAGACAGATCAATCGTATAAAAAAGTAAAATATCTTTAGTATAATAAATAATCAAATTATTAAATATGTATAAATGTTTAAATAAAGCAGAGACATAATTTTTCAGTATATTTAATACAAAAAACTAGATTTTCAATTTATTTTGTTTGAAGGAAATATAGAGAGTTATATCTAAAATATAAAATAAGTCAAAGATAAAATTATATAATAAAAACTATAAGATTTCAAAAACATATTTATTTTATTTTTAATATTATAATTAAAATATTTTTACAGTTATTAAATCTAAAAATTACTGGATTAAAATTTTCAAGAATTTCAAATATTCAAAAATTTCCTTAGCTTATAACAGAAAATTATTTATTAATTTTTATAATATTAAATTAAAAATGTTACAAAATTATAAACAGACTCCAGCAATTTTACTAAAGCAAGAAAAAAATTAATCTTGTTAATTCTCAAGAGGTTCTCCGAGTCTTCCCTGATTCACTCGAGGGATTTTTTGTAAATTAATTCAAACTTAAGATCTAATTTTTTCCCTTGACTCAGCTACTTATTGAAATGAATAAGTTAAAATCTACAACCAAAAATGTTATTGTTTTTACAAAATGCTCTACTTATTGAATGATATTCTTGATTTTTCTCAAATTAGAAATGGAAAATTTAAAAAGAAACTATTTTAAAAAATTTGAAAGCAAATTATAAATTGCAAAATGAAAAATAAATGAAAAATGAAAACAAAATTGAAACTAAAAATTGATTTTTATATAATTAAAATCAATAATTTTTGCCCTGATGTGATTTCGTGTAATATGATGAGGTATGATTAAGATTAATAGCAAAAAATTAAAATAATTTAATTATTAGTCTTTATGAAAAAATAAAATCTGCCTTATAATTCACCTAATGATCGGGCAAAAATTAAATTACAGCAAATAAAAAATGAGTTATTTCAGTATTTTGCTTCATTATAGAATGGAGAGTTGTTTAAATTTGAATTTAAATTAATTTTTATAAGTTTCTCGGTTAATTCAACAAAATGTTTTATAAATTTAGAACTAAGCTATTTTCAACAATTTCAGCCAAATTTGACTTAATTACTTTAAGTAAATTAACAATTGCTAAGATAACAGTACTTAAATTTATTTAATAAAAGGTAAGTAAATTATTTTTTTTACTATTTCTATTCAATTTATTTTTCCCTAAGCAGTGAAGCCCAAATATAATTTTTAAAATCGAATTTAATTTAAGTAAGTTTATATTAGCTGGTTACAGAACCAATAGTCGCAACACTATTAATAACTAAAAATCTAAAAGTTAAAATAGTAAAATAAGTTAGATTAAAATAATTCAGCAGTAAAATCAAAAATAGTAGCAATAGTAATAGTAGAATTTTGAACAGCATTTATTCCAAAGTTCAGTTTAAAATTAGTAAGTTTAAATTAAAATAAAATTAAATATTAGAAATAAATAAATCAAAAAATAAATTTTTATATTAAGTAAATTTTAAATATAAGTAAAATCCCTAAGGAAATAATTAATAAAATTTATAAATTGTATTGTATTTTATAACTCTCAGTTGAATTGCAATTAATCTAAATATTCATATTTTTCATTACAAACTTTACAGATAAAACAAGTGAAGAAATAAATGTTTTATAATAATTAATTTTAATTTTAACTCTTATAAATTCTTAATGTTCAAGCTTTGCCTTAAAATGTTTTAGTTTTTATTTCTAAGTTTAAATATAGCCAATTTTTCTTAAACAATGTTCTCTTAATTTCTTAATTTACTTAATTTTATTCTAAGTTTAATCTTAATTTTAATTTATTCTAAATTACTTTCCTTGATTTTAACTTCCATTTTATAAATAATAAATAGTTATAATATATAAAAAAAAATAAAAAAAGAAATCTTTAATGAATAATTTAAAATCTAAGTTTAATCTATATTTAAAGATGAAGATGTTCCACATCGTTTTAGTTAAGGTATTATTAAAATTAATAATTTTATTTCTAAGGAACTTAATAGTAAATATTTGTAATTTTGACTTAAACTCTAAAAAAAATAAAACATTGAATTTAGGCAGAGAATTAAATTTATTATTATGAAAGAAAGTTAGAATTGGTAATTTTAGGAAACTGTAAAACTAATTGAATTTCAAAGCTAAATTATATCATAAACAAATTGGAAAATTGGAAATATTATAATTACCATGTTTTGTATATTTATAAAATATTTAAATCTTACATAATCTAAGTATCTCGTCTATCCTTAAAATAACAAAAGATTTTTCTACCTTTATATTAAATTCATTAATATTGAAAAATGCTTACTAAATGCTAAGATAGTAGATTTATATTTAATGATACTCAATTTAATTGAATAATTGAATTTAAATTAGTAAATAAAACTCTAGCAATTTATAAAAAATGTTTGTAATAGAACTTGGCATGAATTTGTGCCTCTAAAATATTGCAAGGTTATTGGAAAAAAGTGATATAGAATTGCAAATTAGAGTGTATGTTTCACTAGCGTGAATTAAATCATAGTGTATTTAAGCCCTCTGCAAAAAGTGTAAGTGTAATTATCTTTATTTAGTTTAATTTACCATGTATAAATAGTGCTTAAGTAGCTTAGCTATATTGCTATTCCAATATAACAAACATCAGAGAGCAAAATTAGCGCAATTTTTAAGACAAATAATATTTAAAAAATGCACTTACTTAAATTCCAATACACAGATCAATACAACGTAAGTTGCTCTTCAAAATGCACACAAAGCGCAGTGAAGTTAGTAGAGTGTGTAAAAGTTGCGTGGTTAAAAAAGAAAGTGCGATAGCCATGGCAAATTTATCACTTTTTGATTTCCATTTTAAGTTTAATTATTAAAGTAGTAATTATTAATTAATAAAAATCAAACTTAATTCAAATGTGGAGGTAAAACCGTACCCTCTCACAAATAGTGTGAACGGTGAAACTTTGCACCTAATCGGTCAACAGGGTACAAACCCCATATATTCTTGATCAGCATGTCAAACTCTATAAGACTGGTAAGTATGGCTTTAAAATAAATCATGAATTTTTTCGCATCTTCACCGTACTTGCATTCTCAAGATCGGCTCCCTCAAATTAAGTTAAATTCTGTCCTTTTAAATTTCCTTATTTATCGATATACTTAAAACTTTTTATCAACTTACAAATTCTATGTGTACATACGTATTGGGGTTTATATATAAAATGGATAATTTTATATCTTTGATTTTATGGTATAAAACACTTGAAATAAAAGTGATTAAAAATATTATCATAAAAAGCTATTAATATTAATATTTTAGTTACATAATTTAATAATTAGGTATTATTTGATTTTTGAATGAATTTTATTTTTTACATTTTATTATGTAAACTTAATAAGTGTGATCAATTAAAAATCAAGAAATGGAAAAAGGCAGGGATTAGATGAAAGCAGGATAACAGCAAAGGAACGGGCGAAGAATACTACCAGTCTATATGAAAAATAATCCAACAAACCAACAAACTAGAAATCACTCAAGGACTATTTTGAAAGTTCAAATGTGAAGTAAAATATTAAGAAAACTTATAACCAAAATGCCCGAATCTAATTATATAAAAAAAAGTTACAAAGATTAAGACAATTTTAGCATTAAGTTGAATAACGGCCGACAACTTCAACTTCACCAGTCTCAGAGAGAAGTTGAAGGATGGGTTAGAAGAACCGAGAGATTTGCAGAAAACTAACGTAGCAAAAGCAGAGAACAAACCATCAACAATAAAAGATAGATAGCTCTGCAGTCAATCGAGCTAAATATATGCCTATATAATGTGAGAGGAATCAACTCAAAACTAAAACAAGACCAGCTATTGAGGGCAATCGAGTACAAATAACCAGACTTTATAGGACTTGTAGAAACTAGGCTTACAAGGATGATGGGGATTAACAACAAGAATATAGCGTAGGCTCAACTAGCCATGAATGGAGGAGTGCTGGTGCTAAATAATAGAAAGTTCCTTATGAATACAATAAAGACATTAAAGAATTATATTGTGTAGACCATAATAAATGTGCGATAATTCCCACTACATATAATTACAGCTTACATACCACCGTATTGTAACGACGAAGTCAAAGAACTTCAGAATAGACTAATGTGTATGATAAGATCTCTAAAATAAAAATATTAGAAACATAGAATCATTGTTATGGTCGACTTCAATTTCCATATTAAGGAATTGGGCAAAAGATTAAGGCCTGAAAGAATCCATTCCAGTAGGAGTGGAAACTCATACAAAGGGAAATTAACTTGACTAAATTTTCTCAAATGTAGAAACAGCTAGCTGGGAAACGTGTTAACTCAAACAAGCTGACGATAAGTTGGTACAAGTGAATTTGAAAATTAAGTTCCACGAAAATGATTTCTAACTATCAGATAGAGCTGACATCAGGAAATAGTGTTGGCAAACCTTTAATACCGAAAAGAGAGAATTAACACTAGAAGACCTGGACCAACCAATTCAGAGATGTTTTATAGAGAAACTAGAAAGGCAGTTTAAAGGAAAGAAATTTTATTAGTAACCTCCAGAGTGAGCGAACAAAAACAAAGTAGGAGGCCTCGGTAACGTATTCTAAGTTGCAAAACTACAGTGGAAAGAAGCAATCATAGAAATGGAACATTGTCTTGATAGAAACGACTTGAAAGAGTTTTTTTACCTGGTAAAGAGGTTGACTAAGAACCAGAAATAATAAAAACCTCAAAACTCCTTAATGAGGATAATAAGTGCTTTGATTTGTAGGGTATAGTTGGGGTATTATTGTGGTTAAAAGAGAAAATGCAGTCTTTATATTAATTTAATGTATATTTGATGAATATTAGTTGATTTAGCTCAAATGAATTTCATTTGCTTGTTTTTGTTGTACCTCTTGAATCTGGCTTTCTTAAGTGGTTCAAGCATGTCGTCTAATGATTACCTAGGATAGTGAGGAGCTCTTACTATTATCATCTCGACTAAATTTCTAATTTCTTCGCTTACATCTTCCTATTTTATATGTTTCTAAGCTAAGGCTAATTGATTATTTTTCATGCTTTGAGCCAAAGTAAGACATACTTTCCATATCGCTCTTTAATATAATAGCAGCAGCTGCCATTCATCCCACTATACTGAACCATTGGTCCACTTCTCCCTGGTTGGAAAAATTCCTGGGGTACCAAGAACCTTAGCTAAGGTTATATTTTCTTAAACTACTTCTTAAGGGCGAAGGTTCAGCATTACATTTTCATGCTTCAAATCTCTATGAACAAATCCAAGTTCATGCAACTCTTTGACATGCTTTATCATTTCTGATAGAATATAATTTAAATCATGTGGGTATCTGTTATGATATAAGTAGTCTGTAAGAGTCATTTCCAATTTCTTCAGTCTAATAACGATGAAGCCATAACCTAAAATAACTCCATCTAACTTTAGCAAGTTCTTGCAATCTCTCTTCTATACCTCTCTTATAATCATATATTCATTAGTGAATTCATTCAGGTACTGCTCATTCTTAATTAGATAGCTGAAAGGGTGAGCCTTATATGCATACTCATCAACCACTATGAGCTTTACTTTGTTAGCCATGCTTATATTAAAATAATTTTCGATGCAACTGCTGAGATCAACTACATTCAATGCAGGATTATACATAGCTCTCTCTCTTAGAAACATACTAGAAAGGTATTTCCTGCAGGTTGATTAATTGTTTCAAATCGTTTCTACCTCTTGACCTTTTCCTGCTATTCTCTTTGAGAATTAAGTGTATTTGATTTTCTCTATGCTGATATTAGTTATTTAGTCTCTACATTTTACATCAAGAACCCACTAAGGTAATGCTTCTGCATGTGCCTCTTAACTTTAGCTGACTGAGTATATGAGTTCATGCATGTCGTGAACTAACCAGCTAAAATAGCATAATTATAGGTGAATAAATTAATTTAATCAATTTTGCTCATGTTTGACTCTAATATTAAAATAAATATATATTTTTAGGTACTCTACCGCAGATTTTTATATATAATCCTGTTTTACGCTAGAGTACCTTAATTATATTAATTAAATTAAATAAATAAAATCAGATATTGCATTACTTTTTACAGAAAATGCATTAAATTAAAATGTTATATATAAGAGTAATTAAAATTGGTATAATAATATATTATAAGTTGAACCTCTTAAAATATTGCTACCCAGAGTAGCAAAAAGTAACTATATTTGTTTTATTATAGTTATTATTTATTTTTAATGCATTTTTTCTGTAAAATGTAATGCAATATCTGATTTTATTTATTTAATTTAATTAATATAATTAAGGTACTCTAGCGTAAAACAGGATTATATATAAAAATCTGCGGAAGAGTACCTAAAAATATATATTTATTTTAATATTAAATTCAAGCATGTGCAAAATTGATTAAATTAATTAATTGACCTATAATTATGCTATTTTAGCTAAATACCTGCCATCTATCTTATCGTGCTTGAAATACATCTTAGCCTTTCCAGAATGTATCTCTTTAATATGCCTCTTCAAGCTTTATTCAGATGAGAAAAAATTCTAGCAGTCTTGACATTTATTTTTTTTTATTTTTTCAACTGGTAGCTGTTCTTTTTCTTCCTCAAAATAATAAATTTAAGTTTAAACTACTATCTCTGCGCACTCCTTCTAGTTTAATATTTCTATGATAAAAAACCTCTGCTTCAAACTCAAGAGCTCTTAGCTCTACCTCCCTCTGAACATAAATAATTTCAGGATTTTTAATTTAGCCAAAGTTTAGCTATGATTATCCTGCTCCAAGAGAGACTGCTTAACGATTTAGGTTAGCCGCCATGTTTAAATTCAAATTTTAATTTCTATATAAAATCTCTAAATCCTCACAAGTTATAGTTTCTCGGTATCGTAGTTTCCATAACAATAATAATGGTTGATTTTGAAGTGTTAGAGATCATATTTATACTTAGTTTATAACTATAAATTTTTCAAATTTCATGCATAATATTTTTAATTTTGGTACCAACTTAGATAATATTCAGGTTGGTACTCGTACAAATTAGGTTTTGAAACATTTTGGAACTTTTCCATTAAAACCTCATTAGATTAAAACTAAGCACTAATTAACTTTTGGTACCAATTAAACTTAATCGAATTTAGTACCATTACTAATTAAAATTAAACAAATTTAGAACTAATTAAGTGGAACTAAATTGATAAAAATGGAGATCAATATCTGCAGTTTGTT
Source organism: Oxytricha trifallax (assembly GCA_000711775.1). NCBI lineage: Eukaryota > Ciliophora > Spirotrichea > Sporadotrichida > Oxytrichidae > Oxytricha > Oxytricha trifallax. Next base: position 42,281 of record ARYC01017494.1, on the reverse strand, counting down.
ACAGCTTCTGCAAACTTTCTTTACGTATCTTTGCAGGGTTGACCTCCTATGAGATGCCCATATTTAATAGTAAGTTCTTAAACAATAGGTTCCAGAAGTCTATAAGTTATAATTTGAAATTAATTAATAGGAAGAGGAACAAAGATGGAATCACTCAATGATCAAATGAAAAGGGTTGAGGCTCAAGAAATGATCTCAAGATTCAGAAGCAAGGAGGATCTCTATCGATACCTTACTTAGCATGGTAAAATAAATTGATGTTAATCAACGATGTATACAGTTGGTATTCCTTCCAACGACGGAAGGAACAAAATTTTCTTCCTTGAAATCAATACTTTGTCAGGAGAAAAAAGTTGTTTTAAAAAAATCAGAGAAATAATTGAAGAAGCTCATAAGAAACGATATTCTATCTCTCCTGAAGACTAGAAGAAGCAAGGCATTCTAAAAAGCTCAGCTTGGTTAGAGGAACTTAAGAAGTATCCTTATCTTTCAAGTAAGCTTTGACATATAACTTTGTAGGAAAATCTGGCACTGGTATATATCTTATGAAAGAGCAGGCTAAGGTTCATAGAGATAGAAAACAGCAGACAGTTCATTAAGTTAGCAAGAGACTTTATCATGAAATATAAAATCCAGAAGAGATGAATATTAATATAGGAGATAGCAGTAAGATAAGAAACTTAGGGCCTGTCAAGCCTTAAGAAGAAGAGAATAAAGACAATCCTTATCCTTTCCTTTTAAGGGTTAATTTAATATGTGTACTATTTCATTCATTTAAGTTTAAAACTTATTAATAAATGTTCATTCTCTCTTTTCTAGCACTTATCGTAGTCCTATCTTTATTCACTCTCTTACAACTACTTTAGATTAAGTTTACTGTATCGATTGGTAAATCATGCATTAGATAATACATCAGTAGTTTCTTGCAGTAAATCTTGATTTAACTCCAGTAAAATTCATTTCCATTAAATTATGGGCTATAAAGAACGTTGAATACAGAAGTTATGTTTAATTCTTCATAATCTTTGTTAGATTCCTTAGTCTTATGAACTGAGAGGTTGCTAACAAACAATATGATCTCTTAATCTTTGTATTTATCACTTAGCTTATGCAAGAACTAAATATACTGCTCTCGCTTAATAGAGCGAGGATGAATGGCATAACTTTCTAAGCCTGAATCTTCTCTAATTCCAGCTAAAATAATTTCATAGGTGACAACCTTCTCTTTTTAGTCATAAACATCCATTTTATCATAATTCTTTTACCATGAATTATTAATAAAGGTGTTTAAGGTAAACACAGCTTCATCTACATGTATGAACTTGATGTTATTATCAATAGCTATCTGCATTTAATTATATATATAGTTTAATTATTACTATAAAATGGCACTGTAAAATAAATAACTCTTTATTCTGTCGACTGTCTTGAAAGTAATACCATTTCTTCTATAAATATTAGCTATAGTCTAAGGCGAGACACGCATGTCAGGGAACTTGCGATGAAATGTTAAAGCTCGCTAGTCAAAAGGAAAGTGTGCCCAATACTTTAAAGTCATAGAGTCAAAGAGGTAGTCAATATGGGTTTGAGAAAACTTTTATTTTCTTGCTGGATGTTTTCGAGTACTAGAATTAAAATGCTATACAGCTTACATGCAGTGATACCTAACAGTTGAGGTTCTCTTGTGTAAGAGCTTTGCTCAAGTTGCATAATTTAGCACTGTTTTGACTTAGTCTATATTAATACTCGTACCATACCTAAGCTTAAGCAATAAATCTAAATAATTCTCATCATAAATCGACCATAAATATAGCTAATTTCTATTTTTCATTTTGGAAATTGGCCTAATTTCACTACTAACCCAAATAAGACTTCAACTATACCCTAATAATCAAAGCACTTATAAACTTTATTAAGGGGTTTTGGTGTTTTGAATATCAACCAATCAAAGGATTGAAAATTAATGAAGAAAGAGTAGAAATAGGAGAACAATCCAAGAAAAAAGTCCTGAAATTTAACAATCTTTTATTCAAAGATTGCAGGATCAGGAAAGAGAAAGCAGAGAAACGACAAGACACAGTAATGTTAGATGAACAGGAAACTAGGAAGTTTGCAATGTCGAAGACGTAGTTAAAAGTATCAAAGAATGTAATTTTACAAAGCAATTGCACCAGATGGATTTGATGTGAATTTATTACTAAAATCAGAAAGAATTCTGGAGACTGTAAGTACAAATGGTTGAACTCGGCCACGGTCCCGGGATACATTAAAGAGGAAGACTTGTACTTTTGAGTAAAGGATAGGGTGACTTTTATCTACAAATAAGAAACAGGAAATTATTAGAGAATTATTAGAATGAATTCAATAATATAAAAGTACACATATTAACTTATTGAGAATGTTGGAGCACATCAAATCGTCAAGGAGGAAGAGTAATAAGAGAGGAGCATATCTGTTAGTAGATCTCCAAAAAGCTTATGATTCTGTCTGGAAAGACAAGATGATAGACATTTTAAGAATTTTAATTAAATTAGAGAAGGACACCATGATAGTCAAGCTAATAAAAGACTTATACAAAGGAAAAAAGATTAAATTTGAATGAGTAGAAATAAGAACTGAACAGGGAGTAGCCTAGGGAAGCAGATTATCACCAATGTAATTTAACATTTATTTAAAAGATGATATATATTCACAACCAGAACTATTTTCACTAATAAAATAAGGGATGTTGATAGAATTTGCTGATGATATATTAATAAACATTATTGAAATCGAATAATTCAAGAGAGTGCTTGAAAGCTTGAAGAACATTGAATAGACCCACAATTTGAAGCGGAACAAGGAGAAGACAGTATTTCTTAGTGATGCTAAGAAGTTGAAAAGATAAGTAAAATTGATGGTATTTAGAATGTGAGGGAGGCAAAATACTTAGAACTCAATATATTTCTCAATACGTACCAATTCCTAAAAAATAAATGAAAGAAATTAGGCAGAAATCAGAATTTTACCAAAGGCTAACGAAGTTGAACAACCCAACGACTTGTGATACGATAAAGATGGCGTAAATAAGATCATTAATTATTTACAAATATACTCCGTTAGTAGCAGCTCAATTCGTAAAAATACAAGAAATAGAACGAATGGAAATTCAACTCAAAAGAATTGCGTTTGGGATATCGAGGGACATTTCAAACAAACTACTAAGCAATGTAACCTAGCTGAAATACACTAACACCAGCGATTTTATTTAATAGTTGGTTCAGAAGAACAAGAAGCTGTTTAAAAGCGATTTGGACAAATTTGTGAAAAATATAGCCCCAGAAATAATAAAATAGCTAGGGGAGGTACTCTAGAAAAGAAAGAAACTATTTTTTACTAAAAATGTGATGGACGCAATGATGGCCCTAAGTTAGAGAAGGACCTTAGTGAACTATGGCATGAGCCACTATTGCAATTTTCATAGAGTATTTGTGAACAGCAATCATCTCAAGAATTGTAATTTGATAAATTTTGCTGGCGACCCCTTAAGATTCTCGAAATAAATTAGGGAGAACAGACTAATTGACATGAATAGCAAACTACAAATTAAAATTACTTCATATATGGTTTGGCTAGACCAAAGGATTGAACAACTAGAGGAACATGGATATTATTAACCAGTGAAGAGAATGTTTAAGACAGTAAATGTCAAAAAAATAGTGATGGAATACGATGAAGAGAAATTACATAACAATTCAACTAATTGAATATCCAAACAAAATATTAAAATAGGAAGAATAATTAGTGAGATCTGATAATTATAGCATAATAATTAAAAATTAAGAAATGAGAAAGATTAATAATAAAATTAATAGAAATTAGACTTTTAACTATTTGAACAGAAATGACCAACAAATAGCAGCTGAAGATACAAAGAGGATAGCGAATCACAACAAAAAGACTGGTCAAAAATGTAGCCTGTAAAGGCCATCAAGTAAGATGTAACTAAAAAGCAATTGTAGGAAGATGGAAATAGAGATGAGTATTAAATGAATCAGCGGTGAACCGCTTAAACAGGCGTTTATTAATAATAATGCTTAGATCTCGCAAATTATAATCGCCTGTGAATTATTCGTTATTTTTAATTTACCTCTAGTAATTAACAGCTACTACTAAGTGCGATTTAAATAATGCAACATTTTCACTTACATTATTCTGGATGTAATGTAAGTCATCAAATAAATTATTTTATTTATATATTTATTTTAATAAAGCTTAAAATATATACCACCAGTAGTAATGGATGATAAAGGGATGAAACAAACAAAAATAAGGATTGATTAATAATATCAACTTGGAAACATGAGAAATCTAAATTATAGTGAAACCAAGAAGAAATTGTAACTGCTCTCATTCCATCGAGCTCTCACAGCAAAATAAAAAATTGACAGAATTGGGTAATAGTGTGAATAGAGAGAAATTCTAGTCATTTGGATGTATATGGTACAAGAAGAAATGTAGGATACTTGGCAGTAACACAAAGGTTTGTCAAACAACTAAACGAGATGACCAAAGAGAAGGTGGGACCAAGATTTAAGATTGAGATGGTGGACTACAAATACGAAACAAACCAAGAATAATACACCCCTGAAAATTTTGGAGTTATAGCTTTACTTAATGTAAATCATTTGGTATTTGGTTTAGAAAGTAATTAGTTAATTTCGATATTTGCAATTGCTGGATTAGCATGCAAAAATCTAATGTTCAACTTAGATATCGGTTATTATGAAATGGTGTGAAAAATTTGCCTTAGCAATCAAGGAAGAATTGGCTCAGACAAGTCAAAAAAAGAAGAGCGAATTGAAATGGTAACAGAAGCGGTGATAGAGGTGGAAGCAGAAACAAGTAGTCAAATAAATTATGAAGACAAATGGAAGAAAAAGTCTTAGCGAAATAATGGTAATCAGTGCAGGAGTATGAAAGATGTGAAAAAGATTTGAACTAAAGAGACAGCAGGGATTTTAACAAACTAATTAGGTGTATATTCTGTCATAGACCAGAACCACAACCATCGAGAGTTGCCCAACATAAACCTCAAGCAGAAATGGTAGCAGTCTTGAACAACCACAGTTAAAAAGGTTAGAACGAATGAAAGGTGGAAGAAAAGGGAGAAAAGATAAAGGAACAGACTCAGAAAGCAGGAAAAAATAATTCAAGAAAATTGCAGAGAACCGAGAGATAAGGCATCACTCTTTGAATATTATATATTTCAGAAATAGCCTAATAGTTTAATTCATCGTGTTATGATTATTTATTTTAATTTACCTGAAGTATATAAAATATTTAACTTTGTTCTTATTGGATTAAAATAATAAACCCCAAAACCCCAAAACCCCATAAGCATTAATCAAGGATGAAGTATAAATTAATCAATAAATTAATGATATAAATCATAACTCTTTAATTATTATATAGCTAATCGTTTAATTAACTGTAGTTTTTAAAAAGTCTAACAAAATCTAACAAACTATAACAAAATCTAACAAACTCTAACAAAATATAAAAATGTAAAATTTATTCATACAATCTTTAATAAAACACTTTACTTTTTATCATACTTATCTTATGATTCTAATTTATAAAATTTATTTGTAAATAATTGAATCAATTTATGTAGATGATTCATACTTTGTCTTATACACATTTTTATCAAATATAAATTCAATTTTTTACTTTTTTATTAATAAAAGGGACTATTCAAATTTTATTGATAATTCTTTCATTTATACTATTACACTTAATATATAGAAATGTACTCTTAAAATTTAAGACTTTTTAGTTTTTAATAAAACTTGTTATTTTTCTTTTAAGAATACCTTTAATTTAATTTATTTTTTATTTATGATTACTTATTATAAGTAAGTCATTTATTAGTAAATTTTAAACAAAAACCTATAAATTTCAACATTCTCATACTAAGCTCAGAATTACAATAAATATTTTTTTATATTAGTAAGTTTAAGTTTGTTTGTTAGTATTTCAAGTTAATTATACTAATAAGTTTTATAATTTAATCTGAGAATGAATTCTTTAATTAGAATTAATTTTATATTTAACTTATTAAACTCTTCTTTAAACTTAAAAACAAATTAATTGAATGACTATAAAATATGATAATAATTTTTCAATTTAATAAAGAGTTTTAAAGTAATAGAAAAATAAAAAGCTATAAATCTTAGAATTTTATCAAAAATTATTTTAAATCAACCTTCATTTTTTTATGCAAAAATTTATTATATTTAACTAATTTTGCTTTAAAATAGCTATAAAATTCCTTTAATTTTACTTCAGAATTTAAGTTATTTTTTTCAAGATTTCGTTTAAACTTATAACAACAGATAAATAATTAAAATTTTCCCAATTAAGCAAAATATATTTTTTTAAGCTTTATTAAATTTTCATAGCAAAATTATATTATGCTGATACCTTCATAAATAAGGGTCTTAACAATAGACATTTTTATTGGGAATGTATAAGATTTAATTGTCAAAATACAAAAATTTTCCTTAGGCGCCATCTGACATTTTCTTTGGCGCCAACTTACTTAAGCATTTTTATATTAAAAATAGGACAATTATGTCATTTTATAAGTCAATTTATATTATTTTCTACTCTTTAACAGAGTTATAATTATGAAATTATTATATATTGATAAAACTCTAGATTAAAAGTAAACATTGAGTTTATTATATTTTCAAATATTTCAATATTAAACAAATAAGTTAAACAAATAAGTTTGAATAATTTATTAATTTCTTTCAAATAAAATAAGTGTTTAAAATATTAATAATAAAATATAATTTAATTAAATCAATTTATATATTTCCTTTGATTTATAGGGAAGAATATGTAGAGATATTTTTATTGAATTTCAGAGATTGTATTTTTTTAAATTTCCAATTTTTAATTTATCTTCTTAATTAATTAGTTCTTAAAATAATGATAAAATATTCTAGAAACCTATGATTATTATAAATTCATAATTTCAACACAGTCTTTATTATGTATTTATTTGCATTCAATATTTTACTCTAAAATGTCCAACAACAAAAAAAAAAATTTCTTACTTTTATAGTTGCATAATTTTTGTATTCAAATTAAATAAATTTAACAAGCTTTTTACAATAACATTCTAGGATTGTTTGTATAGAAAAGAAATTTAACATTAAGTTTATTAAAAACAAACAAACATAAGCTTATGATGATATTCTCACTTCGTACCCCTGAAAATTCATAAGTGATTGGAACTATGCCAAGACATGGGCAATATTTACACGTTTGACTGACACCTCGGGTAAACATGGAAAGAAATGAATTATAAAATATCATCTCCCCACATCATCGTGCTCCTCAACTTTCAACTAACAAGATAAATATACTAGGCTATGGCGGAAAACTATTCAAAGGGCTTAACAAATTAAATACAATATCATCTTAAGAAAGCATAATAATTAAATAGTACTTCATACATTAGTTTCTAAATTTTTAATGGGAGCAAATTTCTTAAAATTTGGCTTCAGATTTCGCAATTTCTCGATTAGAATCGCATATATTTATCATTTTCCAAAAATTTCAAACTGCTCTCTGAGACGTCTTGATTCCAAACTAATGTTAATTAAGTGGCACTGATCACGAATACACTCTTAAAAGGCGTTTAGGAAGATAAGTCATGACTACGAAAGATCCCGAGAAGACTCAATCTGCCCAAAATCAATTTTTTTGTAGGCTTGAGACCCGTAGAGGAATTAAAATACCCTTTCCTCCTAATACCCTCTTTTAGACATCTTATTATCATGGGTTTCCTAGGTAAAAAGAAGACAGAATTGAAATAAATTTAATGGTTCGCAAGATGTTTTTTGTCAAAGTTCTTCGCAATTAAACTATAAAAGTGATTGTTTTATAATGAGCGTCCTCTGTATTTCATAAGTCAAGCACTCCTTTAAATAAGGCATGTTTCAGAGTTTCACTGATAAAAAATATATTCTGTGAACATCTTTGCTTAGGGGAAGGTGTGAATACTCTTAATTGAGGCGATAATCATAGATATAAGGTAAAAGTGTTTAAAAATAGTTACAGTTAATTTCTAATTAAAAAATATAATACTTAAAATCCAACCTGTTTAAATAAAAAACAAATTATTTTTACAATTTAAATTTTTGCAAACTTTCGTTGATTGATCATGTTACTTAATGTTTTAATGGAATTAAAAATGTCTAAGGCAAATAAGTGATAATATTTTTCTCTAATAATACATTTTTTGTGAGAATTTATTTTACTATAGCAAATTCTGCATTTTTCAAATTATTTTTCTTGTTATATAAATTTTTTCAAAGAATTATATTTGTTCTTCCTTTAGATAGTAAAAATATGATGACTAAAGATCTTGCTTAACTGAAATATAATTTATTATTTACATTATAGGTGCAACATCGATAAAAATCTTTTATTCCTCCTAATTTCTTAAAAATTATTGATATTAAATATTTTATCTTTGTTCCTTGTCATATTATTAATTTCAAATTTTAAAATATATATTTCTGAATCCTAATATCACGTTATTTTTATTAAAATATCTACATTTTATAGTAGTTTAACCCGCTATGCATTTATTAGAGAGTTCATTGATATTTTAGCAAACATCAGAGATCGAGATCTAATATTATAAATTGAGTTTCTTTCTATTCTTGATATATAAAATATAGAGGGCAATATTTGACTATTTTAAATTCTTCAAGAGCAATGTCTCTAGCATGGTTTTAGACATTGAATCATGATTGATAAAAATAAATATAATTTAAGAACGTTTTTTAAAAAACAATTTTGCATACGTGGGTTGACATCTTATAAATGCATACAAAGCACAATTAATTAGTTATTATTTTAAATTTGTTTACATTTTAATTATTATTAATCTAGTATATTCAAAATGGGGAAATTGTAAAAATAAAATTCAAATTCAAGTTATACTAATATAAACAGCCTAAAATTTGCTAGGGGTTTAAATAGAATTTGATATAGTAAGTATCCAAAAATGTCTGTATGAAATGGCCGTTACTATGCACCAACTTCAACAAAAAGTTGGAAAGTTCGAATCCTGCTTTGGAAATTCTTTTATTTCTGTTTCAAAATAAATAAAAATATTATTGGAACTAAAAATAAAAGAATTTCCAAAGCAGGATTCGAACTTTCCAACTTTTTGTTGAAGTTGGTGCATAGTAACGGCCATTTCATACAGACATTTTTGGATACTTACTATATCAAATTCTATTTAAACCCCTAGCAAATTTTAGGCTATTTATATTAGTATAACTTGAATTTGAATTTTATTTTTACAATTTCCCCATTTTGAATATACTAGATTAATATCAATACACTTGTGATTAAAATTGAATTATTAATAGTTTTTATATTTATTAAGTTTTAATTGAAAAGTTTTATTATGATTCAAAACTTAATTGGTACTTGTAAGAGTCATATTTTTTATTATTAGCTTCCATATTCAAATTATTATTCATAAAATTTTAGCTATAAACTTAGACTAAGTTTTATTATAATATCTTTTTCACAAATTCAAATATTTAATGATGAAATTGAATCTTCTTAACAGATTCGTTATAATTATATAGTCGTTATATTAATAATTTAATTATAAAAATTTAAATTCAAGGTTGAATATGTCAATTAACTTAAATTGCAAAGCTGTTTCGCTTATAACTGTAAATTTAATTATAGCTATACTAAGAGTCACAATCTTTTTATATTGAAAAAGAATGGAAGAGCCATAAAGTTTGAAACAGAGGTTGCTGCTGTAATATAGTTGTAAAATAAGTAACTTAAAGCAAATATTGGAATTTTTGCATCTATCAAAGATATGGAGGAGTTAATAGAACAACAACAAATAAAATAGATAAAAACTTTAAATATTAAGAAATACAGGTAGTTAAATAATTTTGATTCGAGAATTATTTTTTCTTAGAGCTTGAGTGATGTGTGACCAATACATTATATGGTGTGAAAAATATTATAAATAGGTATGGAAGGAGATTTAAATAAGATTTAGTACGATACCATTATGAATATACTAACTTACAATCAAGAATTCAAAATATCTTGTTGATAATCCATTCAATATATAATTTGTTTTACACACATTTTTTGTAAAGGATAAACAGGATAATTGACACTATTAAATACAATAAATTAAGCATTCAATCTCACTAACTATGCATCAATGAATAAGATGGAAATAGTTAATCAGTAATAAACAAATCTACAATGGATTTAGCAATTACAACAACAATAAATCAATAAGTAACTTTACTATAGAATGTTACTTCATAACTTCAACCAAAATACTATTAAATAATTAGCTAGAAAACAGTTGATAATGACCTCCAATATTTTTAAATTTACACAAAAAACTCGGAAGAATTACTACTGAATTCTAGCTATAAAAGATTGAACTAATTCCAACAGCCATATGAACCAATAGATATCAATCAGTAATCGCTGAACAAAATTTCTTATATATATATATAAATCTTTGATTCAACTATTTCAGATTCATACGTCGCATCTTTCAATGAGTGGTTGAGTTAGAAATTCATTCCTCTATGATTTAAAAAGAATATATGACTACAATAGCTGGCAATAATTACATACAATTAACAGATAAAGTTGAATAAACTACTAATAATTTTATATTAAAAGCAAATATTAATACACAGGATCTGTCAATTCTGTGAAAACAAACACTTATACTGATAATCACATTCCAATAATTGATCATACATAAATTTATAATTCACCACCGAAATCAAAGCAGCAATGTTTGTTGGATATTTAAATATATATATATCACCAGTAATAATTTGAATCGTAAAAAGATATTTGGTCAAAACAGAGAATAAGAATATTACCTAAAAATATTATCAAATAATATATTATAAATGCAACCCGAATTTATCATCGATTTCGGCTAATTAGAAAATCTTTTATTACCAACACCACTCTCTTTGTAGTTACTAAAACTAATTATACAACTTAAAATGTATAATCAAATCTCAAGATATCTATTGGATTTAGAGAATTAAATTTATCCTTTTTGTCATTTTGATCTTTGTAATGGACAATAAATATTTCTAATCCCTTTTATAAATTAATTTCCTACTGCTATATAGAAATTAACCATTATTAAATCTTATCTTTTAATGCACATCGACTGCAATAGCTTCGATAGTTGAAGCATAATTTCGAATATAATGTAAATCTAAAATGGGATATGCTACAATATCTATTAATCAGGATAAACATTTTAGTGAATTAAGATATATATTGATCGTTTAGTATCATTTAAAATTAATGCAGCAACAACACATATTGCAGTATCCTATTGCTCTAAATAAAAATATGTTAATTCATTAATTGCATATTAATCATCATTTCCTGTTGGAAGTATTACTGCTTGATATTCAGAGAATATTTCTTATGGTTGTGGAATATATAAATGGATATTACTTTGATCCATAAGTATATCCAAATTTATATTCACTTTAAGATGGTGCAATTACTTTTCTTAATATTAGTGGATATCTTTTAGTGTATTGGCAAATTTTGCACTATTAGAAGAAACTCAACCTAATATATAACATTTTTATAAGTCGATGAATAAATAGAATCACTCGACAATTAGAGCGGATTAAGATTTGATGTTGCATTAGATTGATTGGAGTTAATTCGTAGATTTACAGTAGCAATTACCAATTTATAAGCAGAATATAATATTTGTATCTGCAAACGAAACAAATATAATTTCAAATTCTAAATATTTAAGCAATAAAGGAATTTAATAAACAAGACAATATGAGCATTATAATAATCGATTGTAGATTAGTGGCAATCCAAAAGTATCTGGAGTATTTCCCCAAGGTTGAAAATATATAATTAGCTAACTAATATGAGATTACAAATTTAATTGAACCAACTTCATAAATTGATTTGCTAAGATAAATATTCTGATATATAAAAATCAACAAAATAGTTGCAGACATAAGCAAAGGCAAAATATCACTAAAATACATTTAATTCCATTGCAATTCCTAATGTAAATTTATCCATGAGTAGTGTATCCTGACCCTTTTAGTAACTTTGATGCGGCAAATAAATTATGGATTATTGCAATACTATAAATGGAGCTACACAGGTGACATTAAACAGTACAACTTAAACATCATCATTGACAACAAGTTAAACAGAATAAAAACTCCAAAACCCCTAAAGTTGTTTGATTGAGTTTTTTATTGATAAAAGTAGACTATTAACGCATACTTTATTATGGTTTTAATAGAGTTTATGTAGGGGTTTAATGTTTAATTAATAGTAATATAAGTGATTAAAACAAGCGAAGTTTTTAAAATATTTCAAACAAACTTAAGCTTAGAGTCATGAGGCAAGTCTCTGAATTTAATCTTTCTATGCAGCTGTTTGATTGTATCTATTGTAACTTAATTATATTAGCTTGGTTTGATTATGCCTTATTATGCAAGCTCTCTTAGACTTCCAGAAACCTTTTACTTATCTAAGTGTTGCTTCATTCTAATCTTTGAATCTTTCACACCCTTGCAGCTAAAGTAATCGTTTCTTGGCATGTCACTCTCTATAATTATTGCTGATAGTGCCCAGATATCCCATGCAGCATCTCCGTCTCGCCAAACTTCTCTTTCTGGGAAATAACCTAAAGTGCCTAATAAATTTCCTAATGCAAATGCCTACACTCTTTGTGCCTCATTAAAATCATTAATGAATACTCTCAGTGGTTGATAATCAATCATAACATTTTCTGGTTTTAAGTATCTATAAACGTAGCCTAGCTTGTGAAGCTCTTCGATTCCTTCAACTATCTGCTATATACTATCTAGCTAATCTATCTCTGACATCTATTGTCAGATAAGAATTCTCTATAAGTCATTTCAATTAAAGGAAGCCTGAAGGCTACATGATCATTACCAAGTAAAATAGCATCAAGCTTGATGATATTCCTGCATTCATTTAACTTTGCCTTTTAAAGAGCATAATACTCATTAGCAAGTTCCATTTGGAACTTGTAATCAGCAAGGAAGTAATTGAAAGGATATATCTTGTAAGCATATTAGTCATCTCTAATGACTCTCATCTTTTTTATCCTCTGGGGTGAGATAGCTTTCTAGGCAAGAATCTAAGTCAATAATTTTTAATATGGGAATCTTCATTGCCTCTATTTTTACCGTGATTTTGTTAATCTCCGAAACTGGAAAGTTCTTGACTACTTTCTTCATTTTTACTTACTTCTAAACTTCAACTCTAAGAGACTCCACTGGATTTCTTGATCTTCTCTTTTAGAGGAATCTATTCCCTGTAGGTTCATGAATAAATACAAAACTTTAATTGTTCTTTTTCTTTAAGTGCACTTTGAGGTCTCTAGTATGAGAATATGGCTTCTCACAGAACTCACAGACATACTTCCCATCTTTCTTTCAATACTTGAGATAAAGCCTTGGCATATCGTTGTGTATATCTCTCAAGTGTCTTTTATAAGTTGACCTGTAAGGGAAAACAATATTACATTATTTGCATTTATAATCTACTCTGATTGGTAAAGTTTATTAACCTCCTCCTAAATTTGAGCAGGCTCTTTGTTGGCCACTTTTTTAACTTAAATTTTAATCTCAAAGGTTGATTCGTCAAAGTTTTCATAAGTTGGCTCCCACTAGGTGCAAGCGTTTCTGGTCTCAACTTTTTTTTTTGTTGCTGAAATGGTAATTTTTATTGGTTTGATCCAGGTAATGCCGCTCTTCTTAAAAGGTTAGCGCTCGTTTTAGTTTGCTGATATATTTTATTATAATAATGATAAACTCTACCGAGATAAACTATTATAGTAGAGTATAAGACACTCTGGAAGTTTCTTTGGTGAGAGGTAAGAAAATGAACTAACCATAAAAGACTGTAAGTTGACATAATTAATGAGAATTTTATACATATTAGTAAATTAAAATACTCCTCATGAAGTTTAGTTTCTCTAGGAAGTCCTCCAAATCAAGTTTGAACTTAATTTGAAGATAGAATTATTAAACATTTTTAAATTTAATATGCTCCTAATTAAGTTTTTACCTTAAAATTTAACTCCTAATAAAGTTTGAACTTAATTTTGAGGACCTCCTAAAATAATTAAATATTATTAGGAGCAATTTAATGGAGATAGATTGATAAAAATGGAAATTAATCTGTGAAACTTGGAGCAAGTTTTTATATGTTTCTCAGCATATCCTTTCAATGTTGACCTCAAGTAGGTTCTCCCTATTTAGTAGTAAGATTTTAAAAAAAACTTAGAATGGATGTCCATAATTTTAAATTACATTCATATTATTAGAAAGAGGATTCAAAATGGATATGAATGATGCAATGAAGAGACTTCAATCTCAAGATTTAATAGGGAAATTTCGAAGTATAGAGGACCTTTTTAGATCATTGGTACAGCAAGGTAAGTTCTTAACTTATACTAATGTATAAACTATAGTTGGATTGTTCCTGCCAACCCAGGAATGAACAAAAATCTCATTCTTAAAAGCCTTACTAAGTGATTAGAAAAATGCTTTTAAGTCTAATGAAATTAGGATGATTGAAATTCCTAACTACCCTGAATTTTTTTATCTGATACAAACCTATATGACGATGCTATGAGTATTCCAGATGTTGCTCTCTACCTTCAATCAAAGCTGCAACTTTCTAATAAGTTACCAGAGAGAAACTTCTTCTTTGGTGTCCTTGGAACTCTAAAATCTGAGTACTTAAATGAAGTAATTTAAGAAGCTCACAAGAAACGCTAAAGCATCTCTCCTAAAGAAAAAGAGAAGCAGGGAATTAAAATAAATGACTCCTGGTTGTAGGAATTGCAGATTCATCTATTCATCTCAAGTAAGCTTACCCTTCTAACTTTATAGAAAAACTTGGAACTGCTATTTACTTGATGAAGAGCGCAAAAGCAAATTAAACAGAGAGAGAATGTCTCAAGTAAAGCATGAAATAAGTAAAAGACTCTTCAAAGATTTATAAAAGGCAGACGAGATGCAGGAGCTGACACAAATAGAAGAAACATAGGCCCAAGCAAGCTTTGAGAGGAAGAAAAGAAAGAGAAGCCAAACCCCTTTACGGGTTAGTTTAATATGTGAACTTATTCTTTCGTTTAAATCTAAAACTTATTTATATACACAAAATCTCGCTTCTCTTGCGCATACTTTAGCTTTATCATCGCTTAATCTTTTAGAAGCACTTTTAATAAAATCTACTGTGTCTATTTTCAAGTTGTGCATCAAGTAATAGAGTAGAAGTTTCTTGTAGTGTCCTTTTAATAACCCCCAATATAATTCAATTCCATTGAACTAAGGGCTGTAAGGAACATTAAATACAGGTGTTATATTTAGCCTTTCATATTCTTTCCTTGAGTCTTTAGTTTTATGAAATGACTAGTTATCAACGAATAGAATAATCTCTTAATCAGCGTACTTGTCTCTGAGTTATTGCAAGAACTAAATATATAATTCAGTCTCTATAGAACGAGGGTGAATAACATAGGTCTCGAGGCCACTATCTTAACTTATTCCACCAAGAATAGCATTAGTTTACACCTTAACCTTTTCGTCATATACTTCAATGTTGCTGTACCTCTTATACCAAGACCTTGATATGAAGGTATTGAATGTAAATACTGCCTCATCAGCGTGTATGAACTTTATATTATGCTCTTAAGACCTCTGCATTTAATCGAATAT
This sequence comes from Oxytricha trifallax, assembly GCA_000711775.1. Classification (NCBI taxonomy): domain Eukaryota; phylum Ciliophora; class Spirotrichea; order Sporadotrichida; family Oxytrichidae; genus Oxytricha; species Oxytricha trifallax. The sequence continues at coordinate 26,439 of ARYC01017494.1, read as the reverse complement.
ATAATTTAAATTATCCTTATAAAATGAACATTAAAGTCAATCACTCTCTTAATGCGATTGACTGTCTTGTAAGATATACCGTTCTTTTTATATATGTTCGCTATAGATTAAGCAGAAATATGAAGCTCAGGAAATTGGCGATAAAACATCACAGCTCTCTAGGCTAGAGAGAAGAGAGCCCAGTATTTAAGAATCTTATCATTAATAAGAAAATCGATATGATATTGCTTAAATTTAAGTGGCCCCTTAGACTTAGAATTAAGTATTCTATCTCTTTAAATTCAATGCTAATAGAAAGTGAGACCTAACAGTTACTTGAGATTTATGGAGCAGCCTTGATATAGACTTGTAATTTAGAATGTGTTTGAGTTGATCACTATAATCATCGCAGCTATAACGCAACTTAAACAACAAATCTATATACTCACTGTCATAAACTGACCCCAAACCACGCATATACTGACTTAATTACCAATATTTAAACATTAAACCCCTACATAAACCCTATTAAAACCCTAATAAAGTATGCACTGATAGTCTACTTTTATCAATCAAAAACTCAATTAAACAACTTCAGGGGTTTTAAATCAATCAATGTAAATATTCCTTTTAATATTAACTCTAAAAAATAAACCAATGTTCTTAGTAGAGCAAATAGTATTCATCGATTTTTAAACCATTTACAAAGTTTAGTGATGCCAGCTATAAGCCATTTATAACTTATTTCTAAAAAGACTTCAATTATTTTCCTCAGACATTGAGAAAGATGAAAAATACTGTTTTTTAGTTATTAAGTATATTTTAAAGATATCTTTTACAGTTAATGCAATCCTTATAATAAATGTTTGAGAATTTATACTAAAATTATTTATTTTAATTAAAATATATTAGATAAGTTCATAATAAAATTAACAATATGTTAAATAGAATTAATAAGATTAAAATACTTAATCTAAGGATTCCTTATATTCCTGATGCAATTAGTGATAATTCTACACAAAATCAAAATCAAAATATAGTTAAGTTAGAAATTTAAGAATATTATTAAATTAGAAAGTTATAAGGATAGGGTGACCCACAGGGGCCCGAGAATGGAGACTTTCTAATAGAGCTTTCTACTACACTAAGGCCTGCTGAGGGTAGGCAGGGGGTTGCTGGGTTCACCGCATTAGGGGCCAGTCGGCGGGGTTCAATTTGTCAGATCCTAGACTCCTCGAGTCGTCTACACGCTAAGGATTTCTCTGCATTAGATGAGCAACCTGGCGTGAGTTCAGCTTCCTAGGTAATAGGGAGCAGGATGAAGGTGGTGCTAATCTTCAAAAGTTAGACGATGAGAACCATAGAAGCCAACGATAATGATTTTCATCCCACACCAGGTCAGATTAATGAGGCTACCACAGCGAAAGGACAGAGACTACTATCTCAGCAGCGGTGGAACCTGGTAAACGTTTTCTCCAGACTCCCCTTTAATTGTTTACAGGAAGCAGATCTCTGCGAGTGGGGGATACTCCTAGTTCGCTAGACTCTTATCTCGTATGAATCTTGATTACAGGGAGATGTGGAATGGGGGGCGAGGTGGTTTTTTGGAGTTTTCTAGTTCACGACTTGCCACGTCATTGATTGCCACGTCAACTCACTTCAGATACGTCTACGTCACGACTAAAATTGATGGTTTGATTTTAGTATTAAACAGTGAGATAAATATTTAATTTTGAGTAGAACTCATTAATCATCATCAGAAATTTAAGAATAACTTTTAACTAAATGTCAAGACATTTTTTCCAAAAATTGCAATTGCATTGAGTACCATAGAATCTTAAACTTTTTTAAAACACAAAAATCTGTATAGAATTAATTCTAAACTTAATTGATTATTAGTGAATATTTTCAATTAACTTGAACTCGTATTATAACTTTAATAAAATAGGAAGTTTATTATTTTTATCATGGCTTGTGTTTAATTATATTTACTTATCACAATAATAGAGTGATCATTATTGTTTTAAAGCAATTTAGGTAAATATATTAACAGAAATAGTAAAAATAATATTAATAAAATTATAAAAAACAGTATTCTACGATATCAATCAAAGAATATTACTTGATGAATGACATTGTAAATTATCACTGATATAATCAGTTTTTCTTTCATAAATTATCAATGGAAATAATAAGGCATATATTAGTTAAAATGCATCAACAGATTCTTTAATTGTTATTTTAAATAATGGAAAATCTCCAATTCTACATGCAAGTGGAGATTTAATGCAGAAAAGAACAATACTTTCAACATCAACAGCGAGCTAATAAAATGCGCGATATAAACTATTGTTTTGAAAATGAGTTCATTAATAAGTGTTACATGTAAGTAATTCACTGTTATGTATCAATAAATATATGGAAACTTATTAGCAAGTTTTAGAATAACTGTATTGTTCTCAGTCAGTAAATGGTGGATTAAGTTAAATATAATCACAATTAGCATCACCTAATGTTCAAGTATTTAGTTTAAATTCTTCTATTCGAATAAGTAAATATAGGATTGGTAGATATAATTATGGATTATTTTCACTATTTCAACCACAAATGGCTCTTGCATTTATAATCTATAGTCAAGGATCTTTAGAATTTTATAAGTAAAATATAGAACTAAAAGATTTATATCGAATAGAACTCGTCTATTTGTGTTTGTATAAACAAAATCTTATCATTATTCCTGAATAATACTTTAGGAAAAATTATGGAGATATTTTAATGAATAAGTTTCAAAGATTACAAGTTTAATCGAATAAAATAGAGTTACTGTTGATGTATAAAAATTATTGTAGGATTTGAACAATTTCATTATTCAAAAATTTTGTTAGTATTTAAATTTTCAGTAAATAATTTACGAATTAAATGCTATAATTATAGCTCTAAAAAATAGATAATATTCTAGTCCAAAAATTTGAAGTATAAAATTACCAATAATTATAATTATATTTTTCACAAATACACAAGATTCCTCAATTTAAATAATGTCAATAAAATTATGAAGTAAAAGCATAAAATATTTGTTATGAAGCTTATAATTTTAGGTTCCTAGGAATAAAAATGGACAAACTTCCTTTAATTATTATATATATAAACCTGTTCATTTTAACAGTTATAATTGTAATTGCAGCATCAATGATTCATACACTAAGGACATGCAGTGAATTTCCAAATAACCTCATCAAGGTTAAATTATATACAGTCTGTGAAAAAAGTTGGTGTACTTATTCTTATCAAAATTGTTAAGATATTGTCTGCAGTATATTTTGTTGATCAAATTTTAAGTAACAGTAGTGATTTTATCGATGATAAGATTAGAATATCACTTTTATCATAATTTTTTGCTGTCCGAAATTGGAAATCAGATTTATAAATTTTCAATTACTTTTCATTTTTTAGAGATTTTTGAAAAGGTAATTACCGGTCTGTATTTGTTGAAAATATTTTTAATAGTATTAATTAAAATATTTAGTTATTAATTTCGCTGTCCTTATTCGGGGTGTGGTTTTGGAATTAATATGAGTACTAATATGAATTCGAGTAACAAGATTATGACTCCTGATTTTATTAAAATTTATAAGTTTATAAAGCATTGTTTTAATAAAGTTAATAGATTTTACTGTAATTCCGGAGAAGAAATTCCTTCTGGATATCTTATTATGTTTTTATAGGCTAAGAAATGTTTGATGAAGCCCAAGTAAAAATATAATGATAACACATAAAAATTAATAGTCGTTACAACATAAAACATTACCAAATAAATTTTGATGAGCTAGCAATTTGCAGTCATAAAAATGAACCTCATTGCTTCATGATCAATTTACCAGTTAAAAGACCTGAATAAATTTTATGTCTGAGCATAATTTATAAAAATGATTATTCGGTAACATTCTAAGGCGTTAAGGTTGTGGAATTATTTGCATGAAATATAAGATTCTTGTTATAAAATAGATCGGTTAAAAATTAGTTGTTATGCTAGTTTTAATTTGGGTAGATTTATAAAAAGAAATACTGGTAAGGAAGAGAACGAAACGGAGGATGTGTGTAAAACGTAGAAAGCAAATGAAGCTGAAAAGATTTGGTAAGAAAAAGAAAAGAAAGAGGAGGAAGTGAATGATACGGATTAAGCTGTCAAGGTAAATTAAGATGAGTAATCTTAGAAAGTTGATAGATAGAAGGAAAATTTATGATTCTATTTTTATTAAGGAAGTTGAGGAATAACGAAACATAGTGCGACAGATTTTTGATTGTAAAATTGAATTAAATAAAATTAGAATAATAATTTTATACTTATAAAAATTTAAAGTCTATAAATGCGTTTAATTTTCTTCTTCATTCTCATCATCAACTTGTTGTTACTACTCTAAACAATTTCTTTGTCTCACTCCCAAAGCAATTATTCAGTGGTACATATAGTCTTGCTATGGAGGACCACAATAAAATAAAAGATATACATTTTATAAGTTTCATTTTATGTGAGCACTCAAGCTTCACTTTGGTTTGATCTATAATCATATTTATTTATATATGAAAACCTTTTTACTTTATTTAATTATTTACCTATTATGAATTATGAATCTGAGAATACAGTAGATTTGATACAAACTGAGTAACGAAGGGACTGTTAAAAGGCATTATATTTGAGATTTCAATTCTCTATGGCGCTATGACTTTTTACTAACAACTATTGATGACCAAATGAATTATGCTTTGAATCTTTAATAAGGTTTGAAAATATAAATTTGCCGTTGAATTAATGAAATCTCATGACTAAGCTGCTATGAGCATCATTACAGATTTGATATTTAAGCATTAAAGTAGATATCACATAATTGAATATTCTATTGTTCCTTTATAAGAGCAGAAATAGAAGAGTATCTCAAACCCAAAGCTCAATTCTCTTACGGTAACAATTTTAAGATCAGTGCTTTCAATTTTCAACTCAAAATTTAACACAGAGGTGATAAAATGACTTTATCTTGCTAGATATTGATAGTGTGTTATTTTCGATTAATAAATTCTTGAAATACAATCAACTTATCATCAAATATTTATTTAATGAAGTCACATGAAGCGTTGCCCTTTATTAATTTTTATTTAGGAAATTGCTTGATAGTTAAAGTTTCAGGATACCCTATGTTTTCATTATTCTATTTACTGTTATATATTCATTTAAAATAAATTAGTAATTGGACTATTCTTTGAAGAGTAAAAATTCAATACTTTATATATTAGGAATCTAGCCCATTGACTCTTAAAAATGGGGTAATATTTGTGCACTGAAAGATAAGGAGACTTTTTAAAATTGAAAAATTAACTCAATTGAAGACTCAGAATGTAAAACCATTAATTAAATTGTAGGGCTTCTCGTGAAAATTTACACTAAGGCTATAATTTAAAAGCGATAAATTCAATTGGCATCACTTGCTGGACGAATAGTCGAACAGTGACAAGACCAAGAAAAAATAATTAAAAAATATGTTTTGAACTTGAATATTTGAACCGATGGATCATTAGTTGTTATTATTGCCAGTGTTTTCACCGACTCCATTCAAAATACAAATTTAATAAATATTGTATATGAATTTTATGAAAATCAAAAATTGTCATTATCATTAATTAAAACAGACCTTTATTACATTGTTATAAATAAAAATGGATCTGGTCCATCTAAAACAACAATAGCATTTCAAAGCAAAGTAAGTTTTATTACCAATTTTTAAACTCTATTTCCATTAAATTTACCTACATTTTTGTTTTTAGATACATACTAAACCTAATCTTTGAAAAATAAAGATAAAATAACTTCTGAATATAAGAACTAAAGGGAAAGTTAAAATTCAAGGGATTTATACGATGAATAAACATTGAATGCAAATTACGCGCTGGTAAACAATACATCACATTATGCATACAAAATAATTTTACATACTAGCTCCGCTCAAATAGAAAAATTTGAGAAAACTATATAAATAAAAATGCACTTAAAAATAAATTGGGGACAGTTAGTAAATTATAGAAAACATATATACAAATGCTCTCGTTTTTAAGACATTTTATGCTACTATTTGTAAATATAATTAAGTTTTAAAATATACGGCAGTTTTTTGTATTTTTGATTTATAAAATTTCCTATTCTTTTGTATTTTAACAATAATAATAATTATAATGGGAGAGATAAAAGAAGAGGTAGTCAGCACATCGAAATTCTAAACTTCTGTGTTTGTTATGCTGCTAAAAACAATACTAATAATATATCAATCACTTATTATAGAAATAATAACATAAATGAGAAAAAATGCCACTAAGATGTCGAGAAAAATTTTACATTTCGAATACCAAAGCACTATAAGCGTAAATTGTTATACTTTATTTTCAAAACTATAGCAATTTGAGGATTTCGGATATATTTAGCAAATATTACATTGGTAACTATCTAGAAATTAAACAACACTACAAGATCTATTTTATATTTAAAAGAATAAAACAATATATAGAGCTAGCAGTGTAATAATAAATAAAAACAGCAATACAAATAATGGTTGAGAATTAAAACTATATTCAATTTGGAAAATAAATAATACAATAAATTTGAAGAAGAGCAATTAATTGGAGTTGATTGAGATTGTTTATCTAATTGAAAATTGTGAGTAAAGGAGGCAACTTTTATTCAAAAATTTACAGAATAATTTTACATGAATGAAAGATTTAGATAATTTATTCTTCAAAAATAACAACTCAAACAGATTATATATAAAATAAAAAGGAGTTGTTGTAGCAGCATAAAAAAATTAGTTAATAATTAAGAATAATTTAGATTCCCTTCATTGAGATGGATTAAAGATTGAAATAATCATATTATAACATACAGAAGCACCAGACGTGCTCAGTAAGGCCTAATCCATAGATAAGTTATTGAATTTAGGTTATAAAAATTCCAAAGAACAATCAAGATAACCTCCAATAGGCTAAAAATAATGTTAGAATGGCAGGAAATTAATTTAAACTACTAAAAATAAAATGAAAAATAGCCAAAAATATCGATCAATCCTATTTATTGATGATATGAATCGGTTTGTATGAAGCGATTTGAAATATGCCAAAATTTAATATGCAAGAAAGTTTATTTTTGGGGATGTCTCGAATTTTTCTGAAAAATTTCCTACAAAAATTAAATACACTAGTTAAAGCAATCATAATTATAAGAAAACTATAAGATTCAGATCTCATGAATATGTCTCTATATTTGATATAAACATATAGTTTTATGATTCTCTATGTAGACAACTCCAAGTTGAAGCAAGCATTGGATTTTATATATAATACTATAGATACTAGTATGTTTTCTTTTTATTTTTAAACATTCCTTCCAGGCATTTGATATATTAATATGGAACTGTACAACAAGTCGCAATGTGGTGCAATCTGGCAATGTAAATACAATGAGACATGCCTTTAAGGAAGTTGAATTTTTGGCAAGGGAAATATCACAGTAAAAGAAATAAGGATGCATGGCTTCTAAAGGGATTGCATCCATAATCCACTTTCAATTACATAAAATTTAGGAAAATTAGTTCTATTCTTCAAACTAATGCAAGAGGATATATTCTCGATAATTCCCAATAGAGCAATGCCACTTTGGATTTAAAGATCAATGAGAAAAATAGCATTAATATTTTAGACTTGCTAGGATACTCTATATTTATCTACATTCATTAAAAAGATTCCTGCTACCTACAGAGAGAAAAAAAGTTTAGAATAAATGTAATTTTAATAACAACCCATTTTTTATTAATGATAATTAATATGTATAATAACTATACTTATTAATAAACTCTCTTAACATATCTTAAAGTTTTCTCTTTATTAAATTTGATTTCAATTTTTCATAAGTTTAAAGATAGATTTTCATCCGCAAAATGTTATTGGGACTACGTCTTATCGCAAATTATTAATAAATGTAATTAAATGCATTGCTAAATTCATATAAAACACAAATTGTATAAACTTTATATAGTTGCGCGAGTTTTTGTTATAAATTAGAACATTCATAAGTTTTATATAGCTTTTCTGCTAGAGCTGTTAACTATCCTTAAATATAAATAATATTAAATGCTTATAGTATTTATTGTTAGAATGACACATGTCAATGATGATTCAAAGACTTGTCAACCATTTCATAAGTCTCTTATAAATCGAATTAGTTTCTGTGGCAATATCTAATAACCTATCTCAAGCAGTAATTGAATGAGTACAAGCCGTTAAGAGCAGAAAACATCATGAACCAATGGCGAAGACCTGGTTTTAATCACCTAGATATATGAAAATTTGATATGGCTTCTGCTTCACCTCACTACTATAATAAACAAAGGAAAAATATAGGGGATCTATGTTGGTGAAAAAAATATTAAAAACCTAAATAGCTGTAAAATTCTATTTTTATAAATCACCTCAAAATCATAAGTCGGTACAAGATTAAATTTTACTTCTTTGTTCAAATCAAGTCCTCTTCACACAATAAAAAATATAATATTTTTAAAATTCCAATCCATAAATTACTGAATCGAAATCCTTCTTGACATCTTGATCATATGAAACAATAATAACTATAAAATATTATATATTTCGCATAAGTATTATTATTTCTTCTTGCACATATTCGTTATAATAAAGATAATTATAAATTAGTTCATCATAGAAAAGAATTCAAATAGTATAATATTTAAAAAAAAGAATATTTCTATGATTAACCTATATAAAATTATATTAATAACCACTAATATGAATGGCAGTAATCACTAAAGACCAGATTATTTTCAGCTAAGTTCGTGTTCAATGATATGCTGTTTGTGATCTTCTTGTATCACACCTTTCAGCAGATGATTGATTAGTATCTTGCTTGGAATTAGATAGTGCTACTCATAGATAGCACAGTCATTTAATAGTGCACTAAAGTCTTGGAGAAGACTAAAAACAATGCACTATACAAAGCTATAAACTCTCTCTAACTAGATCCAATCGAGTAGATGCTATCAAATTTCAAGAGGCACCTCAGATAGGAATAAGCTGATTGCTAGTAAATATAGTATAATTAACCCTTGAAAACATTTTATAACAACAATCGTAGATTCTGAAGGCCGTGACTAAGAATGAAGTCGAAGATCTCTGAACATTAAGTGATGTAACACTCACAGTCATGGAATTTTGTGATATATAGTTGATAAATGATGTTTTAATATGCAAGCGTTTTTAATTTAGTCGATACAACAAGAAAAGAAGTTGAATAGTTAAAATATTTGATTAAAATCACCTTTTGTTACATATCACACTTTAAGATTATTTTAAACTAATCAAAAATTAAACCCATAAACCTCTCCTATTTTAGTTAATTCTAGAGGCAGGGCGTGAAATTATTTGTGCAGGAGGATTTAAAACATAGTTGGTAGCATTAATTTACCTTAACTCAAGAAGGATGGGATAGCTTCGAAACAATCTAAAAATGGGATGCTCCCCTATTTATCAATGAACTAATTAAATGTTTTGATGATTCTGACTAGACACTCATATAAGAATCAATTATATATTATATAAATTTAAGCTTCTTTAATTACAACCATGTCATTTACATTTAACTAAATTTAAGAATTTCTGCTTTAATTATGCAAAAATAATCGAAAAGTATATAGCATGAAATTAGTCATAATAAAATAATACTTTGATTAATTCCTTTAAATTTTTATCTATTTTATAGATATAATGGGGATTCTACAAGTTTTTCCTTTTAAAATTTGTTAATATTGCCAATTGGTAAATTGTTGTTTCCATCGTTGACTTTGTCTATGGAATAATGCCCAATATAATTGACATCATCCCTAATTCAACTCTATTTTTTAATTTAATACATTTTAAAATATAATTATTACAATTTGATATCTTTATAAATAAGTATCTTTTATAATATTCAAAGTATACTAGTTTTGTCAATAATATAATTGAAGGCATATTGAAATATTTCTCAAACAGAAATATATAAGTAACCAATTCATAAAAATTGTGAATCTAAAAGAAGCAGCAACAAATCTGGTGGGATGAGTGATGACCTCGATAAAAGACAACTGAAAAATAATTAAAGTCAATAATAAAATCTGTAATAGTAATGAAATACAATATCTAAAGGTATAAGAGACTTCAAATAATTTCAGTAGATAGAATCTTCAGATTTTGAAAAGTATCTCTCAAAGAGATTAATATATAATTTAATTATTTTGATTAGTATCACTCTATTTCTGATAATCTATATCAGCAACTTATTTCTAACCTGAATCAACAAAAATACTTAGACTGTTTCTTATCTTGTCTCGAGTTTAGTTGTAAGATTCTCTTAAAAATGTTAAAAATTATAGTTTAGAAGAATCAGATAAGTATCATGGTATTTCTATCTATTACTTATATCAATTTATTTTTAATTTAAAATTTCGAACAGCTGAAGAGTTAATTAAGTCAACATTGAAAATCACCAATACGGTTGAATCCATCCAATCACTCCATACTCCGAAAATACTTAAAAACAACAATTTAATTGTAAATTAACTTAAAAAATAACAGGCAAGCTTTAAAAACAATAATATTAGATAATACAATAACTACTAGTATTTACGGATTCTCTTAGCAAGTTTAACAAAGCTCTATCTAACAAATCAAGCTAGCTTGGTAAAATTTAGAACATACCAAAATTTCATCACGATCAGATTCATAAAGACTCAAAGATGTTCTTATGGATATAAGATTTAATTAATACTTGTTCCAAATAATTAAATATAGAATGAATTCTTTTTAAAACTAAATATCTAAAAGGGCAGTTTCAAAATCAACAGACTGATCTCTGTAATAAATGGTCAAAGAGATATCATAATCGCTCTAGCGTCAACAGTATTCAAATTCTTATAGAATTCAATACTAAAAGTTAATTTAAACAAAATAGTTGGCAGCAGTAGTCAAGAGCAATAACGATAAATAAATACTTAATATTTTATATTTTTGTTTTACTTTTGCCTTTAATCAAATAATAAATTTGCATTCTGCTATCTAGGTTGAGGTAAAATCTTAAGTGCTTGATCTTACATTCAGAGTGAGTTCTCTAGATAGCATTTGTGACAAGGAATTATTCGCTTTTGATGCAAGCGAAGGGAGAAATGTTAAGAAAATTAAAGTTATCAACAAGTAAAATCTAAGTTATTCAATTTTTATCAAAAGCATCGCATCAAATAAGTAAACCTAATATAAAAATAGTATCAACAATTGTTTGTTCATACATAATCTTAGTATCTTAAAAACAACTCATTACATTTTTTTATTATTAGTTATGGTAAAATATAAGAAAAATGAATAAGTTTAAGCATAACTAGCAATACAAAGTTTATGTTCAAAAATAAAGAAATTTTGAAACAAACTCTAAGAACACAGCCATCCTCCAAATAGCATAGTCATAGAATAAAAATATAGCTTATAATTTTTTCCACCTCTAAAAAGAATAAGCTTTATAAATCCATCAAAAACTATAGAGCATCAAATTCTAGTGATGATGATAGAAAGCTGCAATTGCATAAATAATGCTATAAGATATGTTTCTTCATCATGCATTGATTTTAATAGTAACGGCTTGTTAAAAATGAATGAATTTTATAATTTCACTAAAAATAAGGAAAAGTTGTAAAACAATCTAATTTTTAACTATTGTCAGAATTTTATTTTAGGTATGTAAGTCACATTGAAACTGTAAATGAAATGATTACTAAATTAAGAGATTATTAAATATATTGTAGGAATACATTTGAATTTGAGAAATTATAATTAAATTAAAATATGTTAAATCAAAATCTTGGCAGTTAAAATTGGCCAATTTAAACAATCTTTTGCTCATTCGAAAGAGAATTCAAAATTAGCTGGACTTTACTATTGGCGGTACTATTTTATCGCATCCCTGGAGCGAGATAACTTCACTTTAATGTGAAGGTATAATTTAATGAATTAAGAGGAGTTTAATTAAAGTGAAGTTATCTCGCACCAGGGATGCGATAAAATAGTACCGCGAATAGTAAAGTCCAGCTAATTTTGAATTCTCTATCGAATGAGCCCAAGATCGTTTAAAATGGCCAACTTTAAATGCCACAAATTTGATATATTAAAAATTCAATTATAATTTCTCAAATTCAAATGTATTCCTTCAATACTTAGAAACTACTAATGATTATACCTACTTTATTATCATGTTAAAAAAAGTTTATAATTAAAATTTTTCAATATTATAAAGTATTGTTACTCAAAAACATGGTAATTTCAAAGTTTAAAATATTTAATTAGAAGAACTTCTCTCTTAGAAACTAGACAATTATAAGAGCTTATCCTATTCATGATGGCATTTCATTATGAATATAAAATCTTAAATTTTTAAATTCTTAAAAGTATTACGCTCATAAAGTTAGAAGATAAAATGAATTTATTTGACAAATTCTTAAATAATTATGAAAAATAAGTGGAAGACTTTTTTTTCAAATGAAAATTAATAATTAATTTAAGTATTAGTATGAACTTTTAAAAAATGGAAAATAGAACTGCTTTGTCATCTTTCCACTTACCTTAGTAGATATCTACATCTGCATGAATCAACTTTCCTTATTTTTTGTTATATTTTTTTATTGCTAAAGCCTCATCCAATGCTCAACAAGTCTCAGTAGTATTGCTGGAAAAGTATTAAAACAAATTCAGATATTTAAAATGTAATTTACAAAGTTATTGTGAATATAGCTCTACTCTATCTATTTTAAAAAACTTGCCATTTTCATTTAATTTACAAATAAAAATTTATCAATTTCCTATTAAAAATATGAATGCAGTGAAATATTATTATAAATGACTATAATTAGCATGATTCGCTATAAGATAGTGAAAATTAACAAGTAAAGTTCTCTTTAAAGTTAAAATGCTAAAGAATTATAATATATACAAAAAAATATAATTCTTGCAGAAACCTCCGACTTCCAATGGACTTCTAATTATAGAAGTATGAATAAAGCTAAATTATAGTTTTAAAAATTAAATAGATTTTTTTAATAAAAATTCTAGATCTTCACTAAAAGGATATAAATTGGCAAATCTTTTTTAAAATGCGAGTATGAGTAGAATAAATCTCATTATAAACACTAAATATGATTATAGAAGAACATTAAATGCTTATGAAAAAATGTATATAAAAATGAAAAGCGAACAAAATAATACATTTTCAAGGATATAATTATTATTTTTAAATAATTAAAATTTGTAATTTTCAATTTCATAATTTTTATAAACAATTATAAATATATTGTGGTAAAGCGTAAAACAATAACTTAAGATAATATTATTAAATGAGTATATAATCTATATAAATTCTATAAAGGGCATGACGTATAAAAATATAAGTTCTAAAAAGATTTTATATATATCCAAAAGGAATATTTTAAGAGGAGGCACCCCACCCCTCCTTCTAGAAGATTTATCCTCTGTAATAATACTATTTAGTACATACCTACTTTGGTTTTTAAAATCTAGAAAGACTTACCAGTATTCTTATAGGATCTGTGAATTGCAATCCTACTGTAAATGATGTATATTGATATAAATAGCATAAATATTAATATAATAAATTAAGTAAAAAATGTGAAAATAATTTGAAAAAAGTTGATGTATTTATTAAAGCCAAAAATAAATGTTAAGCATTGGTCTCTTGGTAAAATCAAGATACTTAAAAGTTGATTTATCTTTTGTAAACTCTAGTCGAATGATTTATATCACATAATGCTTTAATAAGATTCAAAGTCTAAGCCAATTAATTCATAATTATGTTATATAAGAATTAGTGTTGTCTGTGAGACTCAAGAATTTAGTGGTTAACATTCAAACCCCCAAAACCCCTTAATGAGGTTTATAATTGTTTTGATTTGTAGGGATTTTGTTAGTGGTTGGGTTATTAATTGGTTTTAATGTGAAATTTATAGTAAATTTATTTAATTCAATCGCTCAAAATGCACTTTGGATCAGTGAAAGAGGTCTAAAATTTATCTTACTTAACCACAACTCTATCTGCTCTAATTTTATGTCTGATCTTGAGTTTAGTTTTAATATTTTTGATTCTGCCATTTATTTTAATGTTTGAGAGACTCTGGTTTTGTCTATAAACTACTTAATTCTTTGCTAAGCATCTTTCTTGCACATTGTAGAGTAGTAATCGTTGTGAGGCATATCGCACTCTATTATTATTGCTGCTGAAGCTAACACATCCCACTAAAAATCACCATCTCTCCAGTCTTCTCTTTCTGGATAATAGCCTTGAGTTCCCATAACAGTTCCAAGCCTTGTTCCTTCTACTCTTAAGGCTCTGTTGAAATCGATTTTTACTACTCTTACTGGTGAAAAGTTTATCATTATATTTTCTTGCTTCAAATCTCTGTGAACAAACCCTTACTTGTGAAGCTCTCTAATACCTTGCATGGTCTGAGTTTCTATTTATCCAAGTTACTTATGATTCCTTTGCTCTGATATGAAATCTCTTAGGGTCATTTATAGAGTTGGATTCTGAATGCATTATGATCCTTGGGAAGAATAAAAGCATTTAACTTGATTAAGTAACTTCACTCTTTGAACTTTGTTTGCTTTAGTGAGTACTTAATACTCATTTGTAAACTGCATCTAATATTTATCATCACTTAAGATATATTTTAAGGGATACACCTTGTATGCGTATTGATGATCATTGATAACCTTCTTATCAAAGGAGTCTTCTAATTTAAGGTAGCTTTAAAGTGAATTGTCTAGGTCAATTTAAGCAAGAACAGGAATCCCTATATTGAATTTTAATCATAATCTCTTTTATTTCAGATGCTGGTAAGTTGCGTGATTTTCTCACATATACTGATTCCCTTGCTTGTCCGAGCTCTACCACTTTCGAATCTTCTCATGCTTATCTTTGTTTAGTAGCTTCATTTAATTTTCATGCTTTTCAATCTCTAATTCTTTCTTGTGAGCTTTAAAAAGATGCTTTCATAAATCTCTAGTATGAGCATACTGCATATGCCACTCGAAGCAATAATACTTTCCATCTATTTTATCATGCTTTAAGTATTCATTGGGCTTGGGTTGTCTATGCTCCTTCTTATGTCTGTACCAGTTTGATTTATGAGCAAAATCTATCGCACACTTCTCACAAAAGTATACTTTTACTTCTTCAGTTTGTATAGGAATTCCATTAAAAACTTTCTCCTCCTCTCCGTCTCCCACACACTTGTTTGCCATTTCTAATTTAGTTACCGAGACCTCAATTGATAGCTTTGGTAATTCCTTATGAGAGTTCACCTCACAGCTATCACACTTTTAATTGCTGCCAAAGATAAGTCTCATATAGATTAATGGAAGTGCTGTTGTTTTTCTTAAAATTTTAGCGCTCATTTTTAAATTTGAATAGAAAATTATAAAAACTGCCTTTATAACTGAGAGCTTATATGAGAGCTTACAAGCCTAAAGTTTCAAGGGAAGTTTTTAGAGTATAAGAAAAGAAAAATGAGTGCTAGGAGACTATCCAGCTCTATATATAAGTAAGAAAGTGACCATTTTACTTTTAATAATAAGTTGATTATAGCACGTATCAATATACGAGGTGCTCCTAATTAAGTAAGTACTGTTTTAGGAGGTATTTTGTCATTTTATGATTAAAATTAGGGTGCTCCTAATTAAGGGGGGGGTCTAATTCGGTGCAAAAATTTATTTCTCAAAAACATCAAAATCCCTAAGTCGGTGCATGATCAATTTTTGACATTATTGATATATTTATCATCCTACCCCACATAAAAAGTATCATTATTAACAAAAATTCATGTCTCAGCTTCTGAATCGAACTCGTTCATTGAATATTGATCATAGGACACTTATAATATTATTACAAAAATATTTTTTCTCTGTGAAAGATATTTGTTTAAGTAAAATAGACGTATTATTTCATATTTAATATCTAATTAGTCAGTAAGCAGGAAAATTGGGGATTAAGAACATCATAATCATTCGCTAAATTTGATGATGTCTGGCCTTATTATAAAAACCAATGACTCAATTAATTGTCTTTTTTTTAAATACACTAATCAATATGTACGAATTAATTAATTCCAGATATAATTAAATTTAGCGAATAATTATGATGTTCTTAATCCCCAATTTTGCTGCTTACTGACTAATTAGAAATTTAATATGAAATAATACTTCTATTTTACTTAAACAAATATCTGTCACAGAGAAAAAATATTTTTGTAATATTATAAGTGTCCTATGATCAAAATTCAATGAAGGAGTTCGATTCAGAAGCTGAGACATAAATTTTTGTTAATAATGATACTTTTTATGTGAGGTAGGATTATAAAATATATCAATAATGTCAAAAATTTATCATGCGACTTAGACCTTCCCCCTAATTAAGTACTAGCATTTTAGAAGCTGCTCCTAATTAAGTACGTACCAATTTAAATTTAAAAATATGGAACTATAACAGTAGAAATTGATATCAATCTCTCAAGTTTGAAACCAGTTCTCAAAACCTTCTCCATATCCTTCTTAGAGGTTGACCTCCTATAGGATGCCCATATTTAATAGTAAGTTTTACAGAGGTATATAATTGAAATCAATAAACTTAAATTTGAATATCATTTCTTAGATCTGTAAACAAGATGGAGTCAATGAATGATGCAATGAAAAGAGTGCAAGCTCAAGAATTGATTCAAAGATTTAGAAGCAAGGAGAATTTGCATCGCAACCTGGTGCAGCAAAGTAATGAACTCATAGTAGCTTATCTTGATTATATAGATTGTTTGTTCCTGCCAACGATGGAATGTACTAAAATTTCATTTATAAGAGCGATACTCTGCGAAGAGAAAAAACATTGAAAACTTAAGATCTAAAGTTTGCAGAGATTCCAAACTATTCCGAAATCTTAGTGACTAATTTATAAGACGATGCAATGAATGACCAAGAGGTTTCGCAGTACCTGCCAACTAAGAAGCAGTTGCCAAATAAACTAAATGAAAAAAATTAAATCTTTGGCATACTTGCAACAATTAAGGTGATTACTTGAAAAAAAATTATTCAAGAATCTTATAAGAAAAGTTATAGCATCTTTCCAGAAGACAAGAATAAACAAGGAAATAAGATAAGTGAGCTGGCTTTCAGAGCTTCAGAAGCACCCTTATATTTCAAGTAAGATTTCAATCTTAACTCTTTAGAAAATTCTAGTACTGGCATCTTCTTGATGAAGGAATAGAGCAACTTCACAGAGAGCGAAAGTTGCAGACAAAGTAAAAAG
Organism: Oxytricha trifallax; assembly: GCA_000711775.1. Classification (NCBI taxonomy): domain Eukaryota; phylum Ciliophora; class Spirotrichea; order Sporadotrichida; family Oxytrichidae; genus Oxytricha; species Oxytricha trifallax. The sequence goes on along the minus strand of ARYC01017494.1, from coordinate 9,029 downwards.
TTAGCAAGAGACTTTATTCAAATATTTAGCCGCCAGAGTCAATGAACATAGATGCTGGAGCTGGCAGCAAGAGAAGAAACTTAGGAGGAGGGAAGCAAGAAGTAGAAAAAAAGAAAGAAAAGCCAGCTCTCACGAAAGAGTTTTAAATTTGATTTAAATATTCATTAACTTAACTCTAAAACTTATTTATATACATTCACTCTCCCTTCTTTAGCACACTTTTATGCCAACTAATTATCAACTCTCTTAGCTGAACTTTTTATAAAATCGACTGTATCAATAGGTAGGTCATGCATCAGGTGGTATAGCAGCAGTTTCTTATAATGACCTTTTAGTATACCCCAGTAGAATTCAATTCCATTAAACTATGGACTGTTAGGAACGTTGAACACTGGCGTTATTCTAAGTTTTTCATAACTATTCCTTGTATCTTTTGTTTTATGAACTGAAAGATTATTAACAAACAGTATAATCTCTTATTCAGGGTACTTCTCTCTCAGCTGCTCTAAGAACTTAATATACTGCTGTGTCTTTATTGAGCGAGGATGAATAACATATCTTCTAAACCAGTATCCTTGCTAATACCTCCAAGAATTGTCTTGTTTATACCTTGTCTTTCGAGTCATTTACTTCTATATTACTATGGCTCTTATACCGAAACTTTTAGATGAAAGTGTTGAAGATAAACACAGCCTCGTCAGCATGTATAAACTTAATATTATTATATTAAGCTCTTTGCATTTAATCATAAATATAATTTAAGTTTTTGTTGTAAAATGGCATAGTGAAATCAATGACTCATTTGATACGATTCACACCTTTTTAAGTAATTCTATTTCTTTATAAATGTTAGCAACAGACTATGCAGAGATTTTCAACTCAGGAAACTGGCGGTGAAACATAGTAGCTCGTTGGTCGAGAGAGAAGTGAGCCCAATACTTTAAGGCCTTTTCATTGATAAAATAGTCTATATACTTCTATAGAAACTTTGAATTCCTCTTATGCTAAGAATTCAGCTAATATTGCTTTAATTAAACAACTTTCAAGCAATGGGAGCGAATAGTTGACGGACTACGCTTTAAGAGCAGTGGAATTGACTTATAGTTAAGTACTGGTTTGACTTATTCACATATCACATCCATATCGCATTTTAAACACTAAATCTATCTATATTACTCTTCATCATAAATTTACCCCAAAAGTTTGTTATTTTTGTCTCGCATTTAATTAATAACTCCAACCCCTAACAAATTTTCTCCAAATCAAAGCACTTATAAACCTCATTAAAGGGTTTTGGGGTTTTGATTGGTCTCTTGGTAAAATCAAGATACTTAAAAGTGGATTTATCTTTTGTAAACTTTAGTCGAATGATTTATATCACATCATGTATTAATAAGATTCAAAGTCTAAGCCAATTAATTCATAATTATGTTGTATGATAATTAGTGTTGTCTGTGAGACTCAAGAATTTATTGGTTAGCATTGGTCTTGGTTATATTAGTTTGGAGCACTGAGAAGTTCGAATTTATATTTTTATCAATTTTTAAAATCTTTGAAATTCAAAAGTCAAAAAACATATTATTATCTAGCTCGAATATACTAGCTAATATAATACTATCATTAATTATTTAACAAATATTATATAATTTTATATTATAATTATTATTTTACCTTATACTATTATATAATTTATTATTATTTAACAATTTTGATCAAGTAATTCATTAAATAGTAAGCAGTGAGACTTAAATCTATAAACTGTAATTTTGAGATAATTATGATTATTGAGCTAATTACTAACTTTATATTTTAACAAATTTTTTCTTTTTGTTGATAAATATATATTTTTCTTATTAATTACTTAATCTCTTATCTTTTTTTCTTAAATATTTATTCGAAAAGTCATTAATTTTAAAAGATATCCCTATATTTAAATTATAAATCTATAGTGATTTCTTATGTTTCCCAGTCTTTTCTCTTTGTAATGCTAAGTCTTAATAATATTTAGCAAGTATTTTTTTGTATTTTTATTTAATCTAGATAACTGACAATGTATATTTTTTCCTGCAAATTATTTTATTATAATCATTTAGAATATAAAATTTATGACTTAAATTATGTGTTTATTTTCATAATTACTTGAATTATTAGTTTATATAATAAGTTTATCACAAAACATATATAATTTTTGTGTATATTATTCATTCATAACTGAATTGTTGAAATTAGCTCTTTTCTCTAATTGCACTCCTATTGTCATGTTCTTTCTATTAAACTTACGCATACTTGCTGTGATTAAAGTTATCAATTATCCTAATTATATAATTTAAGAAATAAAATATGAATTTAAAGGATAATTAAATTCTGTTAAATTTTTGATTAATATAAAATTATTTTTTTTTAAATCTTTTTTATTTTTTCTATATTTACTTAACATAAGTCTATTTTATTTAGTATTTTATTTCTATGTATAATCTTGTTTAAAATGAGATATTTATAATTCTTTTAATTGTATTTTAAGTTTAATTCTTTTATTTACGGGACTGCTTTCTTTAGTTTCTTTGCTAAATCTTTCTATATTAATTTTCAATTATATAATCACATATTTGATTGGAAACAATTGTTAGTCTTTTTTATCATTTTATTGCAAAAATTAAGTAGTCTTTTCTTTATCTTTTAATCTATTGTCAGTTCATTTTATTTGAATGTTTCAAGGAATTTACAGTATTAAAAAGCGATTAATGTTTTAAAGGCGAAATTCATAAATAAAACTAAAAGATGAGTTTGAGGAATAACATAAAGTACTCCTGACTAAGATGAAAGAGATTTGAATATTAATGACAAATAAATATTTATTCCTGATGGAAGTCAGGAATATTGTAAGAATCTGTATTATATATTAATATTAATAAAATTAAAAGATCAATAAATTATTACTCAAGATTAATAACAAAATACCATTAAATAAATAGTGGTAAGATTAAGTAATACTACTAGAGTGTAATTGATTGAGGATAAGTAATAAAATTCTAATTATTGATCATGAATTTTTGAATTCAAAATTAAGAAAAAGTTAAATATAAACAGAAATTAATGACTAAATTGTAAATTAAAAATGGATTAGAGTGTTTTATCAATAATTATCTCAGTTTGGTAAGTGCTTCTACTACAATTCTCCCTTTTTATTTTAAATTACTAAAATTATAAGTTCTCATCTACCACTTCACGCATAATATTTAAGCGTCAACTTTCATGATTAAGATAAATAAAACAAAACAAATAAATTAAACTGTTACTAGCATACACTCCTCATTATAAGAGACAGATTGAAATTACACTCCTCATTATAAGTGACAGATTGAAATTATCTAAAAGTACAATAAAAATAAATCATACAGAATTATGATTGAAAATTTTTTTAATTTAGATTGTTTACTGGAATATAACTTTTCCAGAAAACTAAAAAATAAAATATATGTCACACACTAAAACGATGACAATTAGTTATTCTGGCAATAAATATGCAATTTTTACTCTTTTTATTTTGCATATATGAATTGATTATATCAACTAATTTGTAAATATCATTTTCATGTCAGTTTAAATTTATTTCTTCTTTATAATTTCCTAATATTTTGAATTATATCAATAGTGGTAGTTAACTTTTGAGTAGTAAATACTTTTAACAATATCCCATTGATTAATTAATTATCACATAGATAAATTCTACAGATTGCCAGGAAACTAAAAAGAACATTAATATTCAAGAAATTCATAACTCTCAAAATGATTAAAAGTTTTATTATAACTTTGGTTTTTTATCATTATAACAAATTATTTTACTTGAGTGTTGCCTATTTTCTAATTCTTTCATTATAATTTATAAGAACCTATGATTGATTAATCATTTTAAAAATCATAATGTCAGATCAACTGCTCTCTTACTTTTCTACTTTGCGTTTGAATTATGTATAGAGCACTACGATCACGATCTATAATTTCATCAAATGTAAGCTCATTTTATACTATCACTAGGAAAATCAGAATATCTTTTTAATGGATTTGATAGCCATTCATCTTCCCTTTAAGAATTTCCTTTTAAGCCCTTTAGCATTCACATAATGAACATGCTTCTCTTGATTTAATCCATTGATACTATTTATGGACTACTGGAATTTCGAAAAAAGGTGTGTTAAGAATTCTAAAGTATCAAATATATGATAAAAAATTATTCTTGAGAATTTAAGAAAGTAATCTTTCTCATGTAGGGCTTTTCAAATAGGAAGGCATTATTTGAATTTTCTTAGCAACTACGGAGAATACTTTTAAGAGCTTCTTTATCTAATTTAGGAAAAAAAATCTGGTAATCCTATCTTTTAGATAAATCAGTTTTGGGGATAAAAAATATAAATCAACTAAAAAATCTAATTAGTGCAACAATATATTAATTTAGAAATTATTTGAAGGCCATAGACTGAATTATTTATTTGTTTTTTTCCCAAATATTTTAATTGCACATAATCGGCAGCATCTTAATAAGTATTATACATATCTAAATTGAAACATAATTATTACTCATTCTAAATTATTTAAATATAACCAAACATTTTATCCTTTAATTTCGGCAAGATTGTCGTATATGTCTACTTACTTTACATTTTTAAATCTATAATTTTTAATATCACTGCAGTTTATGCAAGTTATAGATTTTGGTTGCTGATACTACAGAAACCAGACTTCCTCCTAAAATCTCGTAGGCACTTCATATAGAAGCAATAAAAGCCTTTTAGAATAATGGTAAAATCTTCAAGGAAATTTTGTATGCCTAATATTATACTCTAAATCAATTTTTTTGTTAAAATCACAAGCCTTTAAACAACAATATTCTAATTCTAGATATATTAATGATAGATCCTAAATAACTTTTAATTAAGACGACAATTATTGCTACTTGCAGGTTGTGCTTTAACTTGATTAGAAAATAATTAAATTTAATTTTCACTTACTTTTGTGAATATAATTAATGACATTAATAATCAGAGTCCCCTTATTTCAAGTAAAATTTTTTTAAGAGCCATTTTAAAGCTACTTTATTTAATTGTAGATTTTATTAGAATTAATAGATTTTTATCAAAGATAATTAATGAGTACCATAATACTTTCTTGCTTTCTAAGATTATCTATCAATAAGTGTAATGTACAATCTTGTTAAATCTTTAAAAGTGTATTTAAAAATGAGAACCCAGCCGAACTTTGTTTTGATTTAATTTAATTATCAGCCTTTACTTTAGTATTCATTTTCATGTTCATTTTTATTATTAAGTGTTAAGATATTGCGATTATTGTGTTTTCTTCAATCTACTGATTAAACCAGCTTTTCTATTGTTATGCAGATTAAAATTTGTTGGTGCAATTAAAAAAGTAAAGATTCTTGATATAGGAGTTTAAAATTCATTTCTAAAAAGTTTAATTTGTATTAATTAAAAAAGGAATAACTATACATAAAATGTAATATCTTAATTAAAAATACAAAGTCTAAAACTTTAAGTTGCAAACTATTACTAAAATTAATTAAAAAAAATATTCATGATAGTATTTTAATGTTAGTTCCTATAAAATTAAGATTATTCAATTATGTGAGACTTTTAATTCTATATGAACATTCTTTTCAATTAAAAATTAAAGCTTTCCAACCAAAGTTTGGCAAAACTATCAACTAAATTTTGATAGAAGGTAGAAAAGTAGTAAAAATAACAAAAAAATGCTCTAGAATATCTCATAGATTGTTGCCTAAACTATTAGTGAAGAGGGAATGGCAAAGAAATTGTAAAAGACTTGTCATATTATAACGATAGCTATAGTATGGAAAGATTGGAAGATTGATACAAACTTTGCAACTCTTAAAAATTAACCTTAACTTATTAAGAAAATTACTTCATAAATGTACAACAAAATTCCTCATAAAACTTTAACACTTCGTTAATTAAGAAGACCAATAAAATTCAAGAAAGAAGAGAGCGATGACTTATCTAAATTAATTTAGATCAACGTTGTTTAAATATGCCATAATACTATGATAAGTTATTTAACTATGACCACAAATTTTAAAATCAGGGACTCTAAAGACACCAATATCCATATATACTCTGTTACAAAAGTATCATTATCACTACATACAAAATGTTATCCAATTTAATAAACCGAATGAATTCCATAAGTAAGATTCACGCTCTAAAACTATCTAAATCGATTTAAACTAATAGACTACTATAAATAATCTTAATAAGAATGATACAGCCATATAGGAATAGATATTAGCATTCATAATTTATAATTTGGAAAATTTAGTGAATTGATAATATAGTTAAAGTTAATCAGAATACTTATTGTAATAATCAAAATGAAAATTTCTAAAAAAAATCTTATATTCATCATCATCGTCTTCAGCTTTAAGCCTTTTTATAGTTTTTTATTCCCCAAATTGCAAATTACCCTGCGAAGCACCTGTCTTGTGGCACCTGTAGTCTTAGCAGATAGGACCACTATATAAACAATTTTAAAGATATACATTTTGTAACTTAAGTTTTGAGTGAGTACTGTACCTCCTCCTGCGTCTAATTTATCAGAATTAAGAATACTTTTTAATAATGTAACTTGTTGTATTAATTAATTAATTTACTATTATATATAAAAAATACTTAAATTAACTCCGTAAAATATAAATGGTGGAAAGAATTGGGAACTATTGATTGCTTTGGGTTATGATAGACTTAACCACGAATATTTAATAAGTAAAACCTTTTGTTAACCTATTTTTTTGATAGTTTGGTTACCAAGCTATATAAGCTTGTCAATCTAATATTATAAAAAAATAAAGAAATTAATATAATATTCACTATTAATTGTAAATTTAGATAAATTATATGAAAGATTATTATTAAAAAACATTTCATAATGAATAGTATTTATGAAGATAGAACTCTATTAATACTATAGATTATTTCACTAACAAAAAGATTTTTAAACTCATTTGAAACTCAAATTTATCTCAAGAGTAAGTTGATACAAAAATTGAAACAACTTTACTTTTTATTAAGCGAAAAACATCAGGAAATTTTCACAATTATCAAAGACCCTACAATCTTTTAAGTCATCAATTTGCTATATAGGATTGACTATGAAAGTAGGAAATTAGAATAAAACTACAATATATCCCAGGAATCATGAGCCCGACCAAAAATTCGTATATCATTTTTAAAAGAAAAATGATTACAAAAAGAACTAAAAATATACATCAGTTCAATAAGTAAAGTGACAAGGACATTTAAAGGGAATTAACTTTCGTATTATTATAATGTATTTTATCTTTTAATATGTTAATTAGGAGTCACAGTTATCACTAATTGATTAATTATTTTTAATAATATTTTAATTATTTCTTTCAATTTGATTACTCTACGATGTTTTACTATCTTTTTATGGAATAAATTAGGCTTTTACCAATAGATATAGTATAATAATTCTTTTTATATTAACATTTTATCATTATTATTAGAATAAAAACTGATAAGTCTAAAATTATTATTCATATAGTCCTGCCAGTACTTCAAATTTCTTTCATTATTTTATAGCTTTAATTTTTATATAAGCATGTTATAATATCCCAATAAATACTAGATCATGTGTATGTAAGTATAAGGATCATCACAGTCATTAAGAATCAAATTTAAACATTTTATATTATGATTTATCATAAATTTACTGAATTTATTTTTAATGGATAAAATAAGCAACAATTTTTGTTCTCAAATATTTACATTTACATTACATATGATGTATTATTTCACTATAGGAGTTTATTTTTATTTTAGTTGATTTTCATTGGGACTTACTTGAAGTAGATTTATTTATAATAACAATTATAATCTGTATCTATTAGAACTTTTTATTTTAATATTTTTTAGAATTAAATCTTGATTGAATAGCATACAAATTGTGTGTGTGTGTGTTTAATGATTAAAATCAAATAAATTTAAGATATCACTGTTTAATACTAAAATCAAACCATCAATCTTAGTCGTGACGTAGACGTACCTGAGTTAGTTGACGTGGCAAATTCCGTGATGTGGCAGTCGTGAATTAGAAAACTCCGAAAAAACCATTTCCAATATCACTTAGTTTTCCTACTGAATCTAGATATCAACCGGTTATGCATACAAATTAAATATACTGGTTAAAACATTAAATAATAATATGTTTATTTACAAGAATAATTAAATCTTAATACTACTCATAAATCATTTTATTAGGAAGTGGATTGAGATATTCAAAACCCCAAAACCCCTTAATGAGGTTTATAAGTGCTTTGATTTGTAGGGAATTTGTTAGGGGTTGGGGTTATTAATAGGTTTTATAGTGAAATTTATAGTAAATGTATTTAATTTAATCACTCAAAATGCACTTTTGGATCATGTGGAGTGGTCTGAAGTTTATCTTACTTAACCACAACTCTATCTGCTCTATTGATATGTCTGATCTTGAGTTTGTTTTTATATTATTGACTCTGCCATTCTTCATTGATTGAGATACTCTTGTTTTTTCAATAAATTGCTTTATTCTTTGCTTTGCATCCTTGTCGCACTTTGTAGAGTAGTAATTGTTGCGTGGCATATCGCACTCTATTATTATTGCTGCTATTGCCCATACATCCCACTGTAAGTCTCCATCTCTCTAGTCTTCTCTTTCTTGATAATAGCTTGGAGTTCCCATTACACTTCCAAGTCTTGATACTTCCACTCTTAAGGCTTTGTTGATATCAATAATTGTTACTGTTATTGGTGCAAAGTTCAACATTATATTCTCAGGCTTGAGATCTCTGTGAACAAAGCCTTACTTATGAAGCTCTTTGATACCTTGTATAGCTTAGGTTGATATTAATGCAAGCTATCTATGATTTCTTTGATCAGTTATGAAATCTCTGAGTGTCATTTCAAAGAGTGGTAGTCTGAAAGCTACATGATCTTTGGCTA
>ARYC01017493.1:0-15634 GCA_000711775.1 Oxytricha trifallax | reverse complement strand
CAGATTCTTCATCAGTTTGACCAAGAGACTAGAATGCTTCTCGATTCTCTAAAAAATTACCAAATCGACAACCGAATTGCTCAAGACTTAAATTTATATATTAAAGTATTTTATTTATTATTAATTAATTTAACATTCACAAAATTCGCTCAAATTTTACTCTTGGGGTTTTATTATTTAATTATTTATATTTTAATATTTTATTTCCCCTCTTTTATATCTTATATAAGTTCAATCTATGAGTTGATACATCTATCTATGAGCCACATTGTTAATCTTTACTAGTGTCGTCTGGAATAAGCAGAGAGTAACTTTCAACCAATCAAACATAAATAGATTATTCTCATTTGAAGATCTTGCTTCCATTTGATCTGTGAATCCGATTATATTCATGTATTATACTGAATCTACTACTTATTTGTCCAATTGACGCTTATTAAATTGTATTCAGGAGGAATAAATATATCTATAGACTATAATTCATAAATTCTATTACAATAAATAATAATATTATAATTAAGGTATTAAAATGTTTGATTTTGAGTTTATGATGTTCATCAAATGCATTTTATAAAGTTTAAAGATGTTATAACTTTGAATAAATCTGCTAATCTGACTAATTTATGCCTGATTCTTTGCATTTCTTTATCACTGAATAAATTCTTGGCATTAAAATTTATAATTTCTCTTCAAGGCCTTAATCATAAATATTGATATCTTAAGGAGGAGAGAGTTACCCACCGAAATATTCACTAATAATCAAGTAATAAGACAAGTAATAATATGATTTAATGAAAAAATATCATCATTGTAACATATATCTCTTTAAAAAATAATAACTTAAAAAGTTAAGTAAAATAGGCTGGAACGAGGAGGGATAGTCGAACCGTTCTAACTAAGAGGCAGGGTATCCGCCTCACTAGTCCGAAAAGCGAACTTCCCCCAGCTGGATCGTAGGATCCAGAGGTGCGTTTTAACAAAGAAGTACACACATACTCACGAGTGGCCTTTAATCATAGAGTATGTCAGATTTGACTCCCTTAAGTCAGTACATTCTTTTAGTACCCGTTCCAACCTAGCTAGACTAAACACAACCTTAGCACAACCGGAGCACTCACTCAAGATTAGGTTTTCTTAATTTTCGAATTGATTACCTAGAGTCTAGCTATTTAACAACAACAAAAAAAGTGAGCTTACGTCCAATTTGCTCACTCGCCTTGCTCCACCCCAACCTCAAAAAGTCCACTCTCTGTTCATGATGACATTTTTAACTTCAACTAGGTATGAGGCCTGACCGAATAAATCCAGTCATATAGTTTCAAACATCTCTCAATCAGCGCTACTAACAGCTAAACGAAATATCAAAAATATCAACACTGTCATAAAAACCTCATAAAATTACACAATTCTCTTCACACTTAAAGATTCCTTACAAAGAGAAACAGATCAGAAATCTACATAGACTACTACCTACCATCTTTCTTCCCTTTACTGAAGAAGAATACACAAAGATATGTTTTAAAAGGAATTACTCCCAGAATACTCTAATACGTCACAAATAATAATCCTATTAGTTAGATACTAAATAGGAAAAGTAACATCAGAAATCAATTAGAGAATCACCCAAGTACTTTCACTTAGTTGGCCCAAAGATATGATGGGAATCACCCAAATATTATCATGATATTTAATACTAAAACTAATAACTATACCAACTAACAATATACTTACCTAGGGAGTAGACACCAATATACAAAGAGTTACTATTGGCTAAAATAGATAAAAATAGGAAATATTAGAAATAGAAATAAATTAATAAATTTGAAGATATCTTAACTGCCACTAATTACAGTAGCTCCTAAATCAAATTTGATCATAAGTACTTACCGTCATGTTCCTGATGTCTCGCCGTTGGTTCTCAATGCTTGACTTTGATTTCTACTCATAAATTAGTCATTTAACCTGATTTGACCTGGAGTAATTTTCATTTATAGAGGAAAATACACGCATTTGACCATTTGACCCATTTGACCTCGGATTTTTGGTCAATTAATTAGGATATTATTATAATTAATTTTAATAATTAACTAATTTAATTAATTGAAAAAAAATTTGACCGCATTTGACCTACTATGACCTGGGTTATTTTATGGTCAGTGATTAGAGTATATTTATATATTATATTTATAATAATCATTTGAATATTTCATTAAATGGAGGAATAATCTCTTTAATACAAACATTCGTTCTTCTGAGATAGTAATATTTTCTCTCATTGCACAATGAACTATAAATTGTATCACTTTTACGAGTGCCATTATCCATACGGTCCAGAAAACTCAGAATCAATTACTAACAGGATTAAGGAAATAAGTGATAGAATTGAATCAGTTAGCGTGTATCAAGATGTGTAAGATAAAAAAGAATACCTTGAAATCTCATGCCATAAAACTACTAAGGGACTTCATAAAAATCATTTCAAGCAAACTAACAGCCTAGGAACCAAGATTCTGAATCAGTTAAACATTAAAATAACGATCCCTGTTAAAAAGAGTCTCTAAGATCTTTTGGCAACGAATCATGAAGTTCTATTAATATCCGGAGATTAGGATAGTTTTGCAAAAAGTAAAGCTAGATTTATGAGTATTACTGGTCCTAATGCTAGCTCCTCTCTTGCACCATCAAAAACTAAGATAGAAATGTTGAATGAATTCACAGGTTTGCTAAAAAGTGGGGAAATTCATAGTCTGTCAGACTATATTTAGATGTACTGGAGCAAGAATAGTGACTTGGTGTAGATCTAAGAAATTGAATGCATATTGAGAGGACTTTTGAGGATGATGGTTGAGTCAGGACTGCTTCAGAGGAAACACATTCCAGTTCTAGAATCACTATAGACATTTGTCATTAAGAACTTTGAGAAGTACAATGATCGAAAGATACCTAGATAGGAGCAGTTTGAGAAATGGGGTTATGGTGAAGCCGTAAATGCCTTATTCAAAGTAATAATAGAGAGGAGTGATCCTAAGAAATGCTGTGTTTGGCTTTATGGGAAAGCAGATACAGGAAAGTCAAGTATTGTCAAGATGCTCTAGCAAATCTTTGTGTGCGATGTGCTCTAAGAAGGCTAATCCTACTTCAAGCTCCAAGTCATACCAGTAAAGTTCCAGCCTCAGATTGTTCTCATGGATGAGATGAACGACAGACATTTCTTTACCAAGGATAAGGTAGCGAAGATGAAAAGACTACTTGAAGGGAATGGTTACTCAACCGAGGTGAAGTACGGCGAGACGTAGTTAGAATATATAGACAGTGTAGTAGTGATCACCACAAATTCCTTGCCACTAGATAATCTTGAAGATATTGACAGTGAGGCCTTCAAAGCCAGATGCCATTTGATCGACCTCACAGATGTGTAGAAATGCGAGAACTTGAAGTTGCCATTTGACACAATTGACTTGGCAAAGTACTTTATGACTCGCTTAGAGGAATAAGAAACGATTGACAGCAGCTCCAAAGAGAAGAAGTCATAATGAGAAAGACAGCGTGATTGGTATTTGAGACGAGACACTGAGTGAAAGTGAGATACTTTGTGCACAATTTAAAAGCCATTTTCTGTAATTATATATCTAATATATCTAAACACTTTAAATTCTCTTTATAATATATAAATATATACTCAAATCACTTGACCATAAATAACCCAGGTCAAGTAGGTCAAATGGGTCAAATGTTTTTTTTAATTAATTAAATTAGTATTAAAATTAATTATAATAATATCCTAATTAGTTGACCAAAAATCCGAGGTCAAATGGGTCAAATGGTCAAATGCGTGTATTTTCCTCTATAAATGAAATTTAATCCAGGTCAAGTCAGGTCAAATGGCTAATTTATGAGAAGAAATCAAAGTCAAACATTGAGAACCAACGGCGAGACATCAGGAACATAACGGTAAGTACTTATTCTCAAATTTGATTTACGAGCTACTGTAATTAGTGGCAGTTAAGATATCTTCAAACTAATTAACTTATTTCTATTTCTCATATTTCCTATTTTTATCTATTTTAGCAATACTATACAAACTTACATTACTTTAACAATAAACTCTGGCCCAAAGCCAGAGAAACTTTTGAAAACCCCTAAATCCCTAAACCCCATAGATTTATACCTAAAATCTAGATATTATCCAATATAATTAAAGAAGATTATTTATTGACATATAAAAGATTTGGGACTTTTATACTATAAAATAATAAAATTTAATTAAAGATGTTTCAGGAAGTGGGTTTATATGATTTGAAAATCAATGGGAAATGGTGTCCAATCTGCAATCTAACAGATTGCATGGAAAATAGCTACAGAACTCTGAGAGCTTTTGATGAGACTATGTAAGAACTCCAAGAATATATTGAGTTCGGAGTTTATGATGGAGTAAGCTCCATTGATAGCGAAGAAGAAGAAAGAGAAATTGAGAAACATGTACTCAACTTTTACAGAGAAAGAGTATATTTAAGACAGTTGTGGGCTCACAAGAACAGATTATATTGAGTTAATTTTTCAAGAAATTAATTAAAATATATTATTGATGAGACAACCAGAGAGATTGAACAGATCAGATGATTTAAATAATATTAAAAGGGCTTGACCCTTATATGCTTTATTGCTTATTGATCGGGGGTCCCCAGAGACCTCAATGTGATCAAATTATTATTATTATTATTATTATTATCATTGTAACATATATTTAAAGTAATTATGGTTTGTTGTATTTGTTATTTCATTTTATTGATGAAAATTTACTAAGCAACTTATTTGTTGAATTAGTCCTATCTTTAATTTATACAATATATAACTAGACTAATCATTAATAAACATATTGATTATAATCAATTCCGAGTACAAATATTCACATTCTTTATCGTATTTTGACATTATTCTCAAACTTAATGCACTATTTTGAATGAGTATAGTATGTTGTTGTAATTTGTCAAGCAAGCTTTCATTTTTGGTGATAAACTAGATGAATTAAACTGCATCACATTACTTTCACTCACATCTATCTCAGATCTCACTGTTTACTTCCTTCCTTGGACAATTCTAGTATTTTTTAAATATCAATATTTGACTCATTTTACTTTACATATCCAATATGATATCTGTAGCGGATGGAACTCTAGATGACTTGCAATTTCTCTTTGTCCAAAGACTATCTTTCACTCATACTTTCACTTGTAAAGCCTCTCATCACTTATTGAGCACATATAGCTTACTACTCTTGACAGACTATCTGCAATTTCACAGAATTAGCCATTCTGATCCCTGTAATGTGATTATTGCAACTCCACTTCTTACTTAGTCTATCAGAGCAAGCGATGCCCAGGAGTCTAATTGAGTGATGTAATGACTCATTGCTGCTTATCGTGCTCTTGTTTTAGTTAGTGTAGAGCATCAGTTAACTTTTCAATAACTATTTCACTTCTCTTTAGATGAAAAAAGTAAGTTATGTGGATTGGCAAATATCCATCTATGGGTGGTTAGTTTTGAAGTACAGCAAAATTAATTATATGTTTGTGCGGTAATTAAATGGTAATTTAAAGAGAGATTAATTAAAAAAAATAATATGAGTTAAATGATACCATATTGATTGCTTCTTTTATTTAAGGTGCCACATTAATCAATAATAACCTAATTTTACATAAATTAATTTACATTATAAATGATTTATTTTCAAATAAATTGAATTAAAAATTAATCAATACTGATTCATGTCACTTTTTCGTATATATTTATGAAAAACCTAGATTGAAAAGAGAGAGAAACACTCATAGTATTTACAATGATTAGTCAGATTAATTAAACATTTCCACTAAATCAAGAGGAACATGAAAACCATTGAGTAGCTGATTAAGAATCTATTAATGGAGAAAGGGAGCTCAAAGGTTGGAAAAGCAGTAATATAATAATCGCATGGAGTAAAAGCGCAGGAAGTAAATAATAAAAATTATTTAAATTAAAAAATAATTGAAACTATTAAAGATATTACACTCATTGAATTGATTATTCATATTCCATTAAAAACTACAGTTAGGAGTTTATCTAAAATATGGGTTGTAAGAAATTATCAAGCTAAATTTCATCATTATAGCCATTGAGCCATTACCATGTTTCATAGTCCACTGTTTGGTTTGGTTTTTGTCCGTGTTGACTTGATCCAGGTAATTATCAGTATCCATAACTTCGTAAGTTAATTCACCCATCTATTCTTTATGAATTATTAGTATTTAAACATGATTCCCAAATGGATTATACTTTTAAATCGTAAATTAATTCTTAGATTCACCCGATCTATATTACACATTGTTTATATTTAATATTAAAACTAGTAGTTTTTAATGTTTTACAAGGATCTTAAATAATAGCAATTGACTATCTTCCTTGGGTAAGATACCAAATACTTTTAGTGGCCTCCCCCATTCAATTTTCATTAAAGTCTACAGGGGAGTATCTTTAATAATAAGGACCTTTGTATTGAAAAAAGCCACTTCTAACACTTATCATTCATGCATTCATACATCTACTTAAATTATATACTACTAGATATTAATATATGGGTTAATATAATAATTATGTTGCCATTATTTAATGATTTCTATATATTGATTTTTGTTTATTCTCCTACTTATAGCATTAATTTGTTGGTAATTTCCTTTCTTGGAGTCTTTCCTATCATTGAGCCTCCTCTAATTTGGACCTATTCAGGCCAATTCTAAGTGCTTAGACAGCATCTTAATGTCATCATCCATGTGGCAGCAAATATTCTTATTTAAATTCTAGTTAATAACTTGTAAATTTATTACAATATTCTATTATAAAGTATATATAAAAGGAGTTTCAGCTTCTTCCATATAAATCTTTCCATTTATTATAGTAATTTCCACCAATTGAGCAGAGTAGGGATAGAAACTTGAAGTCATTGACATTAAGAATGAGAGAAGATTGTCCCTCATGAGCTCTCAGGCCGAGAGATAAGCTGAACAGGATAATGCTAGAGGAAGAAACAACTCACTGCATGTTATTCCATTTGATTAAATATATTTAAACAAATATAAAATTAATTCTTTTAATGTTTAAATGTATTAAGAAAAGGTAAATATTATTAATGTTTTAAAAGAGTTTTCTTAAATATTGTTATAAATTTAATAAATAAAGCTGTAATCACGTATTTAATCATAAAAATTCAATGATTTAAATGTGACTTAATTATAATGAAATATCCTTTAGAATAAATAAGAAAGAATTCTGAGATTTAATAATGATAGGTTAAGAAATATTAGACTTATTATATATTCAATCTATATTATAAAAGATGTTTAAATAAAGTGAGAATGATTTTTAAATAAATATTTAATTCATTTATTTATAAGGAAAAAATATATTACGTCTCAAAGTTTCTTGATTGTCTTCACAATCTCAAGATATAATTACTCCGACTCCATGGGAATCTTTCTGGGATCTCCGTTCTTTGTCATTTTATTCATCTGCCCCCTTATATCGGCGTCGAAGCGGCCTTGGAGCGCAATAGCTCATTATTGTGGAGCTGTTCTTGACCTTTGTGATTAGAGTTTAGGGATGGTAGGATTGTCTTCTAACATTTTGCTAACGAATTTGAAGAGATTTTACTCGATCGATAGCACCATCTTCTCGAATTTATCTTCAACCTAGGAGATTCTGGGTCCAACTTCTTCAATTGCTGACTCCTCCAGCTGCACTTGCCCCATTTCGTTTGCAATCACTGTCTTGAAGTTGTCCAATCTACTTCTTGGATCACGGAGGACCACCCAAGAAAAGGCTGCACTAATAATATCTCTGTCCTTGTCATGAGCAACCACTTACTTCAATATCTAATCTGGTTATGGGATCCCTTTCATTTTATTTATGGTTACAACGTACTTTTACATTTTCTCTAACTTGTATTTTGTTTATTCCATGATGTTTATCTGGTTATTGTGAATAGCTTCTCGCTTAACTCTCTCTTAACTAGCAATTATTTATTATCTCTTTTGCCTAGCTTTTTGTGTGCTGTCAAACAATGCTGTCTTTGCATCCATTTCTCTTCCTCTATCAGCTCTCTTACCAATTAATTATTATGCTCTTGATTTTCTTGGAGTGGTTTACGGTATTTTTTGCTTGTTGTTCCTATGTTATTTATTGCCTTTGTTGTGAGGATTAGTTCTCCGATCCTTTCGCAAGCTCTTTCTACTGCTCTTAATTTTCATCATGTTGCCACCTTGCTTAACCACCTTTTCTCCGTTCATAAAACGATACCATTCTCGTTTAAAAGCCTTTCTCTTCTCATCAGGGGGATTATCTACACGAATCGCCAGCATACCAATATAATACACTCTGCCGTACCATTGTTTTAGTTAATCTCCTTCAGGGGTAATTTCAATTGGGCCTTCCTCCGCAGAATCTAATAGCCACCACTTGTCTGCATCTTTTATCACGGCTGCTGAGTGGCACTCATCTTGGGTCTTCTATAATTCATTTTCAAGTGAGGTAGTTTTCACCATGATTTAAATTATGAATTTGCTGTCCGGGTTATCGGTTTCCAAGAGACCCCATTACCCTTAGTGTATATTTGCCTTCATATTACGAAGGATAACTCCCGAGAAGGCACGTGTAAAAATTGGGCTGTACCATTAATCTATATTTGGGTCGTAGAAAAGATAGGTAAGGTTCTTGTAGCAGTAACCTTCCTACCATGGCATTTCTAGTTTCTTTTTATTAGACATGTGAGTTCTTGATTCGTAAAGAGCATGAAACTTTTAAGGAGAATCAAATAGCGCTCCACCAGCAACCATATTATTTGCAGTAATAAAACATGTGAGAGTAGATTAGTCATGTTTACCCGGATGCCATTATGCCTTCTTAAAGATTTCATGTGGAGGCAACTATTGAACTTCTTCAGAATACAATTTGGTGCTCTTAAATTATTTCAGAATCTGCTTGTATGCCCCTTGAACGAATCTTCCCTTGTTTGATAAATCATTGAGCCATAATCGATGCCTTAGAAATTGTCATATTAGTAGGTCAACTTATTTTCATATTCTCTAGAAAAGTTGAGGAAAGTGCACTAGTAGTCCTTTAGCTCAGGAATAATTTATAGTGAGTTCCTATCTTAATTATCTTCATCATGATTTACAGCATTTTAGAATGTGTTGTCTCTATTCTCTTATTCATATAACACTTCTAAATATTGTTTTTTACAGTGCTTAAAATTTGGAGTTAAAGTGGTTGCATTTTCATTAACAGAGTTTTAGATTTTATCAGATATTGTTGCCATTGTGTTGTAGTGAATAACATACTTGCCATTTTAAAGAGTTTTATGGCGGGCGGTGCATTTTTGTTAATAGACCTTAACATCTATCAGTTCAGATTTTTCGGCAATTAAAAATTTCTCTGCCTCATCAATTGCCCATTCCCCGACTAAATTAGATTCAGGTATCCAACTATCGTGCTTTGGACCATACCCTTCCCATCTAATCAAGTATTCAAACCCCTTTTCCGACTTGCGCGCATCCAGTATCTTGCTTATGTCATATTATAGCTGCTATTGCTTGAGTTGTTATATACTTTAGCCCTTGGAAGCATTAGATAATTTCCTGTTTACCTTTTTCATTGAAACTCTAATTTATAAATGAAAATTAATATCATCTGAAATTAAAAATAAATCAGATTAGGTATTAAGCGGACAAATATTAGAACCAGTTTTAAATGTTTGATTTAAATATTTGGATTGATTATTGGATTAACGAAAACTTACAGGGAATACTGATACCAACGTAACTTTGCCATTTACTATCATTCTTGAGCAGTTTTAGCATCATTCGACAGATGAGCCATGTTTGTTGTGACTTCTCATCTCCTGGACAAGCAAGTGATCTAGATGACGAGTTAGAGACATATTAAGAAACTTTGAAATCTACAAGGACTAGCAAGGTGACTAAATTAATACTTACAATTAGAAAGCCATCACACGTTTTACAAACTCAAGTGTTTTAATGCTGTTATAAGGGCTCTTTGAAATGCAGCTTCGAGCCAAGTCATGTCAATATTTGAGATCTAGAACGCCAACTGCTGCATATACTTTGAGAGCTGCCTCCTAATAATAAATGACTGTCTATGAATAATTACTTTGTTGATACTGGGCATTTCTTTTCGTTCAGATCTCGCTACTTGATGCAACGAAAGACCTGTTCCACTGGTGCGAGATCAAACTAGTATGGGCCAAGAAATAGAATTGGCAAGCCCAACTTTTTTATAGCATCTAACGCGACGAAACTTTTGTGGTATGGTGCGTTGTCCACAATGATCAGGTTGTTAGTGTACCACCAGGGGTCAAGCAGACACAGGTGTCTCACCAACAAGATCAGAAAATGGATGAAAGTCAAGCTATTAGTTGTTCCATTATTCACGGTAAACAACAATTACCCGTTGCTGCAAGCAGGAGCTGTTATAGATACTTTGCTCATTCTCCTGGAGGCAGTCGAGAGAGTTGCAGTTCCTGGAGGGGCCCAAGTATAGTTACGATTATCGGTGCTCTATATTATAGTCTCATCCACGTTGATTATGATTTTTCCTCGATACAGAGCACGAATATACTCAGACGCCGCAAGTTGTCAAGCTAGCTTTGAAACGGTTGTATTATGATTGGGTGTAATCTAAGTCACTTTATGGTATGTGAGGCCAAAGTCATTCCTTAAACACTTTATGACATGATACTTTGAAAGATTAAAGCCGAATTTATTCTTGAGTTCTTCCCTAATAATCTTAGTAGTTATTACAACTCCGGATTGTCTCATACTCCCTATTATTTATTGTATTGCTTTATTAAAGTTAGGATTTAATTTCGTTGCATTTTTACTCATAGTAGCTTAGCATTAAGGTACCTCTTTTTGCATCAATATCTTTTTTACAACTGTCTATTTAATGCCGAAGATGCCAGCGATACTTGCGCATTAATACCCTTCCTTGAATAGTTTTTTTTTTTTTTTTTTTTTCTTTTTTTTTTGTTTTTTTTTTTTTTTTTTTTTTTTAGTATCTTTTGATTACGTGTCTCTATCTGAGCCTTCAAGCGACCTGGGCATTTGGGAGTTAATGCGAGTCTCTGGTTTGGTGTAATTTTACTATTCATGTAATTCTCTATACCATCTCTCAAATCATATTGATCAAAAAGATATTTTGCCATTGTGTTAAACTCATGTGATTATTGTTGATCTCTTTAAACTGCCAAGTCACCATCCTGTAGTAGACCATTACCAACACGGTCTAGATATTCAAGAGACATTACAGCAAGGTTGCTAATAGCTGTTAATCCTATCATAGTGGTGAGTCCAGGCTAATGCTTAACTTCTTGTACAACCATTTATTTGGGATCGATGAGTGAGCTACTGTTTATATTATGAGCCTGGTGATAGATTTAGAAAAATTGATCTTTGGTAGTGATTAGGGAGTTAATGGAATGGGGCTTAGAATCACTAGTTCGGGGTGATTGAGACGACAGCATATTAACTGGGTCATGTTATAAGTTGCCTCATCATTGATAATTTATTGATTGGTCTTATTACGTTATCCCTAATTGTTTTAATGGTTAAACTCTTAATCATGTTGTTGATCCATCGAGTAGAGATTCTATTGCCAATGCATCCTTGAGCTTTATTAGTATTTCTAGATCAGTTATTTTTTGGGAGTATATGGTTTTCCTTTTAGTTTGTAAAGAATTCCTATCCATCTAATTGAAATTCTCTTAAGGGAATTCCTTTTCAAAGGAATTTTGTTCTTTATGGCTTGAATTTTAACAAAAAAAGCACCCCATCCACAAATAAATGAGATTCATGAGCCGTTTTTAATTATATTTCCAGTCAATATAATCGAAGCTCTATATACTAGCATAAATGAATTAATAGCCAATTAATTTCTTGGACATACAGACTAAGCTGTAAAGCAAAAAGAAAAAGGATTTATATATCTTCCTGTCTTGAGACTGCCTGGCGCACTTGCCGAGTCTCTCGTCAACTAATTCCTATTTCTTGAGTGAGATTCTTAAGGGTGACAAGAATGTAAGGTTACTCTAAAATTATAATTTGTTTATCCTCACAGTATATCACTCGAACTTCTATTAAAGTTTCGTCTATTCCATAGCTGGAAGGCCTCACTATAAACGATCTCCCAAATCTAGCGCAATAGTATGAATCAGTGATGAGCCACTTGCCCTCTCCGCGTGACTGGAAGAAAATTGACCGATAATGGATAGGAGACATCCTATATACCATTATTCCGGATTAGCTCCAAGAAATCATTAATTAGGCTAGGTAAAAGCAGTTTTAAAGAAAGGTGGAGAAGCGGTCTTTAGGTATACAGCTTCGCCCTGAATTTGCGGAAGTATTTAATCAGTGTATGATGATTTCTTGTAAGTTTATGTATTTGTGTTTATATAAGTGTAGCTACAAACGGCAGGGCCGCTTCTCTATTGAAGCCCAATTCGAAGCGCCGCCGCACCCGCCAAGAGTGTGAAGAAACTAAAGAGGAAGAAGAACATTTGAGATATGACAGGAAGGACTTCTTTATGCAAGTTAAACGGCAGAAAACAGAGTTGCAATAAATGTAGCCTTAAAGAGCATAGATGCGAAGCTTAACAGTTATGAGTGATAATTTTGGCCAACGAAACAATTAAGAGAACCATCCCCTACAAAGTTGAAGTTTGAATAAGCAACAATTTAATATATGACAATTATGGTGACTTGTATAAAAGCGTGACTTACCATCTTTAAATTATTGTGTTTGAGATATAACGCAAAGTAATATGACTCATTTCATTTCAAAATACATTATCTGAATTTCTCAATTAAAAGACTCTTGTATACTCAATAGTAAATAGCAATAAACCATCAGTTTTCTTTTCCGCATCTTTCTGCTAAAATTTGAATTTGTACTCCTTAATGATTGTTGTTTTAAACTATACGCTATTATCTTAAGTAGGGCCACCAACTAATACAAAAGTAAAAATTGAAAGCATGTTGAATATATACAAGATAGGAGAGGACCGCTCATGAGTTTTAACACTTTATTAGGAATTATTAAATTAGGTGTGAGTATGAATTTTATCTTTTAAGCATTATATAGGTGAGCGAAGTTCTAGTCATAGTGAATACAAATCGTGAAAAAAGTTTACAGGATGAGTACATTAATTGAGTGCAAATGCATAAATATAATGCGTAGAGTGGTTCTCAGATTTTCAGATTATACTTAGAGAGTGATAACGATTAGCTTGCTCACTAAAACCTCAACATCTCTAAGTTTTTTATATTCGAGGATTTAAAGAATTCCTCATGGAATGACTCAAATCATTGAGTCTACTAGGATTCGTAGCCAACATTAGCTGTTGGATCATCTAACAGAGATCTCTTGTTTCCAGGGAAGTTATTTAGCTATGACACGGCAGGACTCGTTAGCTTTTTACCTGGCTTGAAAGTAGAGTATTGAATTTCTAAACTTTTGTCATATACTATATCTCTGCCGTTTTCGTCTTCCAGTAAGAATGCTCTAGAATTAAGTAACTGGTTCGCGTTGCTCTTCCCCATTACCATCGTAAAGTTTGGGTTCCCTTCCTTATTTTACCAGAGCGAAAGTTATTCAAGAATAGGAGGTAGAATTTCTAACCAAGTTACAGCCTGCCTCAAAGTTGATGCCTTTACAGTGCCCTCTTTAATTACATAAGATAAATGATGCTCCATCTGCTCCAAAACCTCCTACTACAATGCAAGCTTTCTAGTCACCACCCATGGTTGCCAATTTACATTGCGAGATGTAGACTCCAATTTGTTTGTAATCTTTTTCTTCAACTACTGAGATGAGAAGTAAGTGTTCTTCGTTATTAATTCAAGGCACAGTATGGGCACAAGCTTGTCTTCTTAAGTATATACGATTGCATATTTAACTATTCTTTCAACAATCATTAGATTGGTCCTTAGCTGTTAATCCATAGCCTTCCATTACTGCATAAATTGCTTAGGCGTCACTCACTTCTACCTTTTATTTGACTTGGAAATATTGGGAGGTTTAACCAAGCACTCTTTTCTTGGAATGAATTCCAACAATAAGGGGTCAACAAGTGGGGAGAGATCTAATAATAAACCCTAATCCGTAAAGCCTTTTAGTTTTACCAATTGCTGGAGTAAATCGTGCTTCTTAGATTTCACCAACTCTCTCCATTCATTCAAAAATTTCAAAAATAGGGACACTAAGTCACTTCACCACAGCTCATTTTGGTTTGTGCATTGGCTATTACTTTTAAGGATTTCAACTATCGATTATATTTTAGATCGCAAAGAATTGCTATTCTCGATTATGGCAACAATTTCTTAGTCATACAATGAATTCTCTCTGGTTACTGGCATTGGGGCTCCTAACTTCTGGTTTAATTCTCTATCTTTATTCTCACCAGCGTCCTACAAAAACTATTCACTTCGGAGTTTGCCTTCATGTTTGAGTTCATCCACTTATTAATTGGTTAGAGAGAATTAATCTCTAGAGTTACCACAAGCTGCGAAGGCCGAATCATCTGAACTACTGTTTCATGAACGATAAACTCTATGATTTAAGTTTTAACTATCCCATGATCTGGTAATAAGTTTTATTGGAAGGAGTATAGTGGTTGGCCCAATTTTTGCCAAGAGGTCTGCTATCTATGTTCGATTATTAAATCTTTCTCGCATTGTTGACTATCCTTAGAGTTCTTTTTGAAAATTAATTTGTTTATAACGTGTCCCTGAATAGAGTGCTTATATATCTTGACAATGATTCTTCTGGAGTTTTGTAAAGTCGTTACATCACGTCAATCACCCTTCCTTGAACTTGCTTAACAAATAGACGGCACTCAGGCTTCAATATGCAATTCTTGGTGTGCTTGTAAAATCTATTCTTCTGAATAGGCGACTCCTAATCAGCTTCTTGCAGCATATATGGCCTTGTAAGTTCTCTTGCTGTATCCGTGACTCCCTTGATTTAGTTATTGCATGTAGGCCATAGGTTGCATAATGTAACTGGTCTCTTAAAGCATTGCACTCCTTGCGTTCAGCTTCCTTTATCAATCTTATGGTGAGCTTATAATATGTCTCCAAATGCACTTATTCTGGAGATGGTTTAACAAATTTTCTTTGCAAGGCTCTATCTAAAACTTGCTGTTTTTTAAGTTTTTTTTATTTAATGAGGGCAGTTATATTATTGTGTAAATCGTTTGAGCTAAATAGTTATTTTTGAATTGTTTTATTTGTTCATTTATAATTTGGTCGTTTTCACTTTTCCTTAATGGCTGACTTTTTAATGATGATTATTGGTAAAAAGGAGCTGTCACTCCCTAAGCCAACATATCTGATCTCAAGCCGGTATCGAAAGGCTCAACGACTACTTTTTATTCAGGAGACTCCTTCATAATGTTATAGGTTGATGAATTAATTAAGTCTGAGTCGTAGCTTTTGCATTCATCTTAGTGTCTGACATGGGTGGAGTCGGGCCTTCTAGTATATTCAGCCATCGTCTAATCTTCAATGGTGTCCTCAGGTGCATATTTTAATTC